>SAYR01066039.1:2959375-2981615 GCA_004382745.1 Argopecten irradians irradians | reverse complement strand
GGAACTGAGTTACCATGGAAACATAATAGAGGAACATTTGGTTGCCATATTTCTCATTTAAGAGGTAGCAGTAAACCATTGGCTTACAATTCTAGTTTATTTCAATTTTATACATTTTTTAAAAAACATTTGTGTAATGCAACTTTATATAATGAAGTTATAAGGATTACACCGCTGAGAAGTCCTAAATAATCCACTTAAAATTTATACAGATTTTTTTGGAAATGGAAGATTAGGCCACAGCAGAAAATAATGATAATAAATCATATGTCTGTGTGCTTGTTTATGAGCTATTGTCAATCAACAATACCTATGCAGTGTTATTTCTGTTTTTAGGTAGTAAAAGATCTCGGTGGTGAGCTGGTCACTTCTATCCACACCTGTACACACTTAGTCACGGACAAGGTAAAAAAAAAAACTAGCTAGCTGGAAATGTCATTTTTATCAACAATTCTAGTTCAATCCCACATGAAAAAAATAATTCTGAAAGTCATCAATACTATGTTAGCCAGGAGAGAATTTTCATTTTTCATAACCAGGTATACCTGTACAATTCTCTTTCAATTTATTGAAATAAAATTTTGTTGAAAATTAATAAATACATGTACTGTAAACCAGATTCTTTTGCGGCAACTAAATTTTGCAATTTCTGTTTCTTAAAATTGGAACTGATATCTTTGAAATTGATTGTGTAAGAATGGTCTTAAATATTATTTCGCAGAGATAAACTTTCACAATTTGTGGTTCTTTACAGGTTCGACGGACAGTGAAGTTGTTGTGTTGTCTGTCTCGAGGGATTCCCATTGTCCAACCTAGCTGGCTCAGCAGTAGTAAGCAGGCTGGCATGTTTATACAGGGTAAGACACAAAGACAAATAAACAGCATTTCTAGTATTAATCTGCCATCGTATATTGAAATGGAAAAAACTAAAAAAAAATCTTACACAGGCAACATTTGAACTTTTCCCCAAAGGGATATTTCCTAAGTTCATTGAAAAGGTTTGCAATTTGGAGATAAATTTGTAAATCGAAATGGTGGAAATGTTTCATATTTAATTTCGACAGTTGAAGTTCATTACTACTATTCATGTTTCATATGTATTCAAAAACTTTGAAGGAAAAAGGTAAAGAAAAAAGGTCTTTTTAACAGATTGGCATAAATCATGGAAAGGTTGATATTAAAAGTCCTTCAAGGATCCTTTGTTACTGATGCATAATCCACTGAATTCGGAAAATTAATCTGATATTTCTATTATAGATGTTACGCCGTACCTAGTAAAGGACACCGCGACGGAGAAGCAGTACAAGTTCTCCCTCCAGAAGTCAATCGAACGTGCCAGTCAGGGCAGCGTGTTACTTGACTACCACATCCATGTCACGAAAATCTGTCCGCCCAGATCCCACACAAATGAAAGGTAATCATGAAATAATCTTAATATGTTTTAAACATAGCAACATAAAAGTGACATGTTCAAGGGGTACTTTTTCCTCTTATTGCAAATACAGATAGTTTCTGGTTTGATTTTGAAATTTATGGAATAAAAACTGTTGTTTAACTACAAAAGTTTTAGTATAAAAGACCATTTTATGTAAATTACCTTATGTTAACTGAGAGTGATACAATTTACATGATTCAGTTATTTCTAGATGTTGAATTTCATTTGATATCATTTTCAGATATTCTGGAGTGTGCCGGTGCAGAGGTATGTTATAATATCATAGAACATTGTATACTTTTCATTTTACCAGTTGATAAAATACTGGTATAAACTTTGATCTTCTAAATTATTTGTCTGAAAGGGAAAAAATTATTACAAAAAAACAGCAGAAAAATTGAATGAATAAAAAATGAGAGAAACAAACTTTATGAAATATTTAAACATTATTTACTTAAAGATGCTCCACCTCCGACAGAGCATACATGATATTCATCATTTGAATAATAATTTGGTGTTTAATCGTGTATATATATGCCTAATTAACACAAAAAATAACATGAAATGATTTATTTCGCCTTTGGTTCATGCGCAATCAGTTCTTCATTCCGTATAGGATATAATGCCACGGAATTTTTTCGGGATGCAATTAATTATTTTTCATATTTTTAACTTGAAGTAAAATTAGAAGATCAAACTTTTCAATAGTGTTATTGTTGTAAAGTAAGTAACTTTTGTAAACTGAAGAAAAATACTAAATCACCTGGTCCTGTTTTTTGATAGTGAAAAAATAATATTTGTCAGCGGTGGAGCATCTTTAAATGTTTTATATATAGAAAAATATTGTCTATATTATACTGGTACAAACTTTGATCTTTCAAATCATTTGTTTGAAAGAACCTATTTATTCCAAAAAGCAAGCAGAAAATTATACTGAATTAATACTGAGAGAAACAAACTTTATAAAATATTGAAAACATTGTTTGCTTTAAACTCTTAAGTATAGAAAGTAATATCTATATCATATTTATCCCGACAGTACCTAGAGCGTATGCCCAGTAAATACAGAGAGCAGACGGTCATCGTGTCGTGTGAGGAAGATCGTAAACTTTGTCAGGACGCACTGAAGGCCGACATTCCTGTAGTCAATGCAGAGTTTATATTGACTGGAATCCTACAACAGGATGCCAACCCGTCCAAATATCCTTTATAAAAACCTGTAATGTTCAATAACAGGAGTTTCATTGTCTACACTACAAACAGTTATATAGAATAGATATTGTCTCTGTTGCACTTACTGCTTCAGTGACTACTGGCTGGTGACCATTTCTTCCCAAGCACCAATTCTTGTCATTGGATGTATATTTTGTATAATTAGACACACATTTTTGTGAAATTTCCACACACAAAAAATGTCTGAAAATTTCTGTGTAATCATACAAATACTCACATGATAGCGAGAGCTGGTTACCAGCAAGTGACTGTTAGAAATGTCTTTTAGACACATTTTAGATCCAAAATTGAAATATTGTTTTAAAAAGAAACATTTTCAGGATTAGCTGTAATACTGGGCTGTTTTCGATTATACAGTTTGACTGGCTGGACCAAGTTGTTCGTTTATGGATTAAAGACGAACCTTGTGATTTTATATTGTTTTCAGACGAGTTTTGACACAAAGTCCTCACAGGCGTGTATAAAAAAACTGCAGGTCCATCAGGAATTATATATGAAATAATGACTTTAACAAACGGTCGAACCGGTTGTTCCAAATAAACAAAAACGGCCCTGTATAGTGTTTTAAATTCATGGGAAGCATATTTTGCAGTTTCATGAACAGAATATACTTGTTGGGGTTTGATTTCACAATACACCAATTCCTCTATGCAATATAAGCCCTTTTGCATAACAGTCCTTAGTCCTTACTGGTTATGCCCTCATCTACTTCTAGAATACATGTATAACTTTTGATCACTTAATTTGTAGCACTTCTGTTTCTGGAAGCTCTTGTGTCTCTAAGCTGGAAGATCTTTTGAGAATACTTCTCGTAGGAGCACACATATCAAAGTTGGCTTCTGTTAACACAAATTAGAATTAATAGCTATCTATTCAATACTCTTGTGACAGTGATGCTATTTTTGGTCCTTAATTGTTCTTACTTACCAGATATTTAATAATTCTAAGAAGAGGCCAGCAGACAGCAGTGTTGAAGGACCATCTAAACGAAGACGACGGTAGCTCTCTTGTCTCCGCTAGCATTATCTAAAGAAGATGACGGTAGCTCGCATGTCTCCTCTAACAGTAAAGTGGTGTGAAGGACGGATACTCATGTCTATGGCAGCAACTTTTAACTTTACCATCAAATTTGGTACATTATACCCATCCATCCAGTAGTTTTCTATCTCCTGGATCAGTATTTGGTCAGTATCAGAAGCTTGCATACAAGTAGATCAATATCTGGTTTGTAACCAAAGCTTCAAGTAGACAAGTATCTGGTCAGTATCCAAAGCTTAATTATGGACCAATATCTGGTCAGTATCCAAAGCTTAATTATGGACCAATATCTGGTCAGTATCCAAAGCTTAATAGTGGACCAATATCTAGTCAGTATTTGAAGCTTCAAGATACTATGGAAATTCAATATACAATGTGATAATTGTGCATGGTTTACAATGTTCATAGCGATCAGACAGGAGTTATGGAACTTACAGCAGAGTTGTTGCCCTTAATTAATATGGATTGATAGGGACATTTTGCAGAACCAGAATTGTGATATTGGTATTTGCACTGTATAAGTCATGAAACATTCTGTTGTTTTAAGACTTGTCATATCTGATAGTGAAGTCTTTATCCAAACATCTTAAAAATCCTGCATGTTATGTTTTATTTCGGTAACAGTTTGGATACACATTGTAATAACCCAAATACTGTACAAGATGAAATATTCATGGGGACATATACATTCTTTAATGATTTGAAAGTATTTCACATGAAGAAATATTAGTGCTTTGTCTATTTAGCTAGACTCACTAACTTTCCAAAACAGATTTTAATTTTCAAAATGGGAATGTAAAACAAGATACTAGTTATATAGATAATTTTTTAGATTGCCGTTAATATTACACTTATCGTCGCCTCCTGAACAATTTAATAAACTAAATAAAATGTTATTTTCATAATATGGGTCTCATTATAATTCCCGCTGTCATCCAAATAACCATCTGTTAGTTTTAAAATAAGATTGCACCAGACGACAAAACAGCAAAATGAATCTTCACTGTACACATAGATAATGAAGGGCATTTTGCATTTGTTTGGTGTTATAACTTCATCAGAGGCCATAAATATCAGTTTTATTATGTTGTTTTTAAGAAACATTTAATTTTTTGCTTTGGAAAGGTAGTGAGTGGCCTTTAACTACAAAACAATCGTCTGAGACCACATTTGAATGCACTTCTCTATGTACGCTACGTACACTAAGCATGATGTATAGTGCAATGAATCGTGGCTCTTTAACGATCACAACAACATCTCATCTCATTAACCATTTTGATTTAAGAATGGTGACTGTAGGAGTCTGAAAGTGATTTGAGTTGTATTTAATACTTTGTCATGATAATTTTTATCAGTTCATTGTCAATGAGATTCTGGTTATTTTATGTTATCTGTGTACCTTAGTTCTTGCTATGTTACAATCTGTGATGACGTTTTAGCATGTTAATGAATTCAATATTTTTAATGGTATTTGCTTATGTATGGAAGAGAAAATTTAAGTTAGTTTTTCATACTGTATAACAAACAATGGTCATTGTTTTTGTTGTTACTGTGGAATCACTAAAAATAACTAAATAAATGAAGTTTGTCTTTATGGATTTCTGTACCATATATAAATTAAATGTTCCACCAGCTTATCATAAGTATTTCTCTATCAATGAAATAATTTAATGTCAGAAAAACACGAAAGTAAAAATCCGACAAATATTTCGTGTTATACATTACTGTAATCACATTATTTTTCTTGCATACATTATTTCACGATTCTTTATTTTCAACATAATTGAGAATACAAAAATTTGTTATCAAGGTTCCTACTTGCAATCATGCATTCATATATGTTTTATACTTTTATTTGCAAAACATTTTACCAGTAATTCATGTTTCATCTCACTCGCAAAATTACATGAAAATTGGTATTCTCTGGAAAATAAACTGATTTGCAGTAACAGTGATATTTGTGTACACCATGGGGGGGGGGAGGTTTACTGTGTAATTATTTAAAAAATTTAAACAATTTTTGCTCACCTTTGTCCATTCACTATGTGTCCATTATTCTTTTGGATTGCTGTTCATGATAGCGCACATACTCATTTAAGCATGTATACAAGAATTCTTAGTTCATGATTTGTTCAGATACATGTAGTATATTCTATAAACTTTTAGAATTCCTAGCAAAGGATATTCTCATTTTCGCATTTAATAAGTCATAATCAATTTGGATGCCTTTTATATTAAATATTCATTAATTTTTTTATTTGTTTTAATGGAAAAATGGTTTTAGTTTCACTGCAAAGTTTTTATTTGTTTCAAAATATGGAACGTTCATCAATATAATTTATCTTCACCAATGTAAACTGTATTCTAATCCCTGATTTCATAATAAAGAACTCAATAATTTATGACAATGCACACAATTGCAAGTATATGTTCATCATTCTTATCTTAAAATACTTTCAATCAATTTATGCTTTATTTTATAGTGTCCTAAGCCAGTAATTACTCAGATTAATTTATTTTTCAACCAGGTCTCAAAATGTAGTAAATTAACAAATTGGTTAATTTGGCCTCTGATGCTATGTCAGGGAAATTGTCAATAGGCCTTTACAAGAAAGTTTCTTGTAGAAGTTTGATGCAGAGAGGACTAATTATGTTGACCATGTAATAATGTAATAGATTGTATTAGTTGTTTAACATACAGTGGATTAGGGTGCCCCTATTGTATAAAGGAGCACTTACTTTGTTGAATAAATATGTGATATAATATTTCTTTGTTTTTTGTAATATTTATGTACAGGATAAACTAAAGCACTGACAATTGTCACTGCATAAATATTTGTGTATTTCAATAATACATAAAACTTTTTCTGGCTGTGTTAAGTTATCAAGCAGGCATAATTCAGATGAGTATGATTCGATGTCAGTTTATTCCAAAAAAAATAGTCTGTTTGTTGTTGGATGAAGGAAATTAAATATAATATTGACAGTTGATAACTGTAAGAAAGAGGAATAGAAGTTTGTTTACTTTAAATGAAGAACTATATATGACAAGTCTTTAGAAATTCACATAACTGTTGTGATGTTGTATAGCTTAGTCACAAGTAACACAGGCCCTTTGGGCATTTTGCTTGTGGATTTCTGGAAATTGATATCAATGTAAAGTTTCAATTTTAATATACCTTGACACAATGCAAGTGCTGAATTTGTTATTTTATGAAATTTGCTACGACTAAAAGTAGAAAAGATATATACTGTCAAAATATCATTGAACAGTACAAAAAAAACTCTTAAGTTCACTTAAAATTACCATAAAATAAGACACCCACTGGTCATAGTTCAAATTTTAAAGGTCAAAGTGCATACAATATGGTAAATTTGAAAGAATTTTTTTGAATGGTCAGTGAATTTGAAATGTAATGACAAAAATTACAGAAACCACAGATTATAAATTTTCTGAAATTGTATTTCATCACACATCAAATCTCTATATAGCACAACCTCCAAGGGAGTATCACTTAATGGTCTGTAACTACAAACACAGTTATAATAAATGTCCAATAAACCAATCACGCACAAATAATAGTGTCTCCTTAAGGAAAGGCGCTGTCTGACACATGAATGTTTTGAAATTAATTTAGAATGTACAAGTGAACTGTCTAGCAAGAAATGTTCATGGTTACTGTAAAACAACTTTCTTTCACGTACAATTAATTTTTTGACCCAAGTAGATTCGTGAAAGGTTATTAACGCAAATGAATACCTATTTATTTATATTGATTTGACTTTCCATTCCATACCATGTTAATTCTCGCAAATTTGTTTTGAAACAAAAACCGCGAAAAATACAAAGCCGCAGGAGAAAGTTGGTTTACAGTACTTTGGAGATTTCAAAATATTTCTTAAAGAACAAAATTCATGGTTGGTCTAAAGGACACTGATTCCAAAAACATTAAAATAAATTTGTTGTTTTTATAATCGTAGTTCAACAGCATGCATACAAACAAACGCAACAAACACTTCATTTTACAAAGTATCCTCTTGAACATTGAAAGAATATCCGTCGTAATTTTGTTTTATGATCTTGAAAATTTTATCATAATTCTAATCTATTGTGTCACATGAACAAATCACAATGGCTTTCACTTCTAGATATATATAGGCAGTTATCTGAAATGTTTTCAGAACACATTTCTGAGGTAATGTCAAATATTTTTTGTTTGGATAGAGTAAGTAAGTAAACAAACAAATATTACACTACTATAAACAAACACATTAAAACCAGTGTGAGAGGGGTATATCCTGCCATTAACTAGTCATATTTTGGGTATTTGAATAAAATTATCTTTAAACAAATTGTTATCAAAATCACATACAGAATTCAGGTATATGGCACTTTAAAACCTATCATACATTGATAATTTACCCTTGAACCAATACCACACCAAATATATGTATACAGTACTTTAAATCTTTTAGAGTACATTCACCACACATACATGTATTTAAAAATCATTAACGTTGACAACATTCCAGTAAAGTCTACTAAAAAAAAACATTTCATAAAACATGATATGTATACTTTATAATTGTAATCTGCAAACGAAACCTAACAAAAAATCTTAACAGATCCGTTAATTTTTTTTTTCTCCGAATAACATCTTCAACCATTTTCATAAAACATACATAGCCATTTGATTATTCATACAGGAATATTAACATGTACTGTATATATAATACTTTAAAGGGAAAATGAATTATTAACTCGCACCCATTGTTTTGTAGGGAAAGGTGTAAGTACATAATGTATATAATATATAGATTTACAATTTAAATGCTATGGTAATATCAAGATAATAATATTTTCAACAGTTTATCACATTGAAGACATTAAAAAAAAAAAAAAATATCAAGGTATACATGTATAAGTATTAATCTCTGGAAACAGTGAACTGAAAATTCAAAAAGAGTTGATTTGTGCTATTGCAACAAAAACTAAAAAAAAAAAAAATACACAGAAGTTCATATACTGAAAGTTATAAAGTTCAATATAATATCGTTAAGTATATTAATATTAATATTAAGACATCAATCATCGGTGACGAGGCAGCTCATGATGAATCACCAGAGCATCTTCCCAGTGTTCGGAGGTCCCAGGTTCAAGCCCCAGTCTGGCCACTACATTTTCTCCTCTCTTGATACTTCAGTATTGATAATATCAAATATAACATAAAAATAATCTCAAAGAATATTATCTCTCATTTTTTTTGAAAATTACAAGAATATGTATATATGCTTATTGCTTTAAATTTTCTACCCGTAGAAAGTAGGAGTATATATACCCTGTAACAGCTCAAAGAGAGTGAGATTACGAGAGTCGTTGCAGTTAACAAAGTTTCTCATTCACGTCAGATGATTTTAAATGCAAAAATAAAAGAACTTTAACAAGAAATGAAGAGGGAGGAAAACAGCTGAAGAAATATTCTGACCTACTCATATTACTTCATTGCTCTTATATAACAAAATATACAAGCTGACACTATCTGTATAAAAAGGATAACACAATCAAAGTAACGTTACAGGTAAAATGTATTGAATGATAAAAGAAAATAAGCAGATGAATATTTTTCTAACAAGGAAAATATTCATATATATAATATTCCAACAAGCTATTAAAAGGATCACATCACACAACTAAGAATATATCTTTACATACCGGTATGTAATAAGTATAATTGTACATATTTTTAAAGATTCAAGAAAAATCAAATACATTCATCAGATAAAACAATACTGCAATGTTATGTAAACACTGGAACATTCATGCATATTTACTAAATAAAAAAGGTTAATGGACAACTTAAGACTATGTACTTTTGAGACAAAACAATGAGATTCCAACCAAATAAACAGTTCGTGAGATAAATATCATCTGCTTTAAATATCATTTGAAAGTCTATTGCAATTGCATGATATAATCATGCAACTAATTTCATTAATCTTTCCACTTATTTATACCTAGTAAATATGGTAATATTTTTAGGCTAAACAGATCATATTTTATATTCATTTCATAATATATGTTTGGCCATTGAAAAATAAAGTATCATATAACTATGCATTTAATAACTTTTAATATACAAAGTTTGAAATATATGTCATAATTCAGACATCATATTTTAGTTGCACCAAAAATATCAAATAACTAATCACTGTAGTTATACTCTATCAAAATTAGGGATATTTTATGTGAGCCGATAGCACTAAACCCATCAAATTTCAGATATTAAAATATACATTTACTCACAATTCACAAAACTTTACACTATTTTGATAAATTAATGCCACAATCCTGTCTTTGGTGAGTTCTAGCTGTTTACCTACCGGTACTATACATAATTTGTTGTTAGTATTTATTATGACAGTCAAAAAACAAGAGATCCCAGAGGGATCTTGGCGCCCACCAATGATTGATCTATGTTTGACAATTGACAGATGGATCTTTTCTCTTCTTTTCTCTACTTTTCAAACTTTTAAACCGATCACTGCAGTACTTTCTGATAAATAGTGGTAACAAACTTCAGCTACCAAAATCCGAGATGGCAGCCATCCTGTTGATCGATCAGTCCCAAAACACAATATGCACAAATAGCTCCCCAGGGGAACCTACATATGAAATTAATGAATGATCCCTTCAGTACTTTCTGAGAAATAGTGGTAGTAAACTTCAACCACCAAAATACAAGATGGCGGCCAGGCGACCATATTGTTGACCGATCGGTCCCAAAACGCAATATGCACAGCTAGGGCCCTAGGAGCACATACAGATGTTTGAAAATGATCCCTTCAATACTTTCTGAGAAATAGCAGTAACAAACTTCAACTATCAAAATCCAAGATGGTGGCCATGTTGTTTTCGCAATATGCACAACTGGGCCCTAGGGGAACATATATATGAAATTTGAGAACGATCTCTTCAGTACTTTCTGAGAAATAGCAATAATAAACTTCAAAATACCAAAATCCAAGATGACTGCCTGGCGGCCATCAGGTTGACCTATCAGTCCCAAAAAGCAATATGCACAATTAGGGCCTTTATTCTAAAAACAAAACAGAAAAAAACTCAAAATTCAATAGTTAAAACACTACCACCAAAGGCATCAACAAGTAAAGTGCATTATTTAAACATAGAAAATATCATACATTTCTTTGTTCAAAGTAGGAATTTGAATTTTCCATTATAAAAACAATAAAAAAAATGTACCGAGTATAAAAAATTGAGATTTTCCAGTTATGAAAAGTAAAGCTGACAACAAGAACGTATATGAGAAGGATAAGTCACACTGGGTTTTGGGGTAGTCCAATTAAGGCAGGCGCTTTTGTGTTTGTGCACTGGCCGTGATATTGGGCGACGACTGATTTTCCTTTGATATCCTTTGATGAAGCTTTCGAGTGTGAGGGTTATCATCTTACTTTCTGAAGCGAGCTGTCATTTCATGAGCTTTTGTATTTTTAACGAAAATTTAAGACATATCCTCTACATCTTCCGTCCTAAAAGCAAGTGATAAACGTTGTGAAATTTAATAAACTTTACATTGGTCTTTCGTTTGATTCGATAAGGCAAGTATTTGTTGAGAAAAATGTTTTTTATTCCAGATTCATAGGCGTCTCGCATGGTGTTTACTAATGTAAAGAGACAGTCACGAATCCTTCTCACTTATAAATCCTTGATGACAAGTTGTACTAAAAGGTCTTAAATGTTTGGCAGTTAATGTAAAAGATCAAAAAAAAAATTATTTGTTGTCAAAACTAAAGCGGGAATCATTTTGAAATAACTAGAACTGTCGTCCAGGAGGTCAACTTATAACACCCCCACCACCCAACCTCTCTTTTTGTAACAAAGGGGCATAACTCTGAAAAGGTGGAAATATCTTCAAATACATGTGCTGGTACTATAGGAGATTTCAGAAAAGATGGCGATGACGTCACACAAAGGTACATCCGGGCGCTCAAAGGTACAACTCCTATATCTGTACACATAAACATTGAGGGAACACAGCCGCCTGCGATGTTTGTTTACATTTTATTAGGTCATCTGACCCGAAGGGTCAGGATGACCTATAGTCATCATGCTTCGTCCGTCGTCGTGCGCCGTGCGCCGTCCGCCGTGCGCCGTCCGCCGTCCGTAAACTTTTCACATTTCAATCTTCTTCTCAAGTTTGACCAGTGGGATTGAGCTGAAACTTACATGAAATGATCCTGACATGGTCCCGACAAAGTGTTGTTATTTTTCGGGTCGATCCGAAATCCAAGATGGCCGCCACAGCCACCATCTTGTTGTAATAAATATTACGACAATCCGAGAACTTTTGCGTTATTTACATTTCGAAAAGTGTAAATAAAAATATTTTACAATAATTTACAATTTTAAACATATGGTATACTCCATTTTCGACCGCCACGAGAAAACACGGTCGCCATTACGTATAAACATTGACAGATATATTGCAAATATCAATTTGAAATTACAAATTAAATTCAAAGTCACCCAAAATATGATTATAAGCAATTACTGTTTTCGAAGGGTTTCTTGATAAAACACCTTACGATGTGTGATTAGTACAAAATTAAACATTTGCTTTCGTAGATTACCCCAAGCCCACGGCAGCCATTACAGTACAACCGAGAACCCGAATTTCGTCCGTTTTCACTGTCATAAAATTACGTATTCTGGTTAATATATTTGTCATCAATTTTGGGATTTAGTTTATAACATACAAATGAGTCAGTTTGTAGGTTCATTATATCATATTTTTAAACAAAACTTTGAGTATTTAGGATTCTCGAAGCCGTGCGTAATGTATCCTGGTCGGCATTTACGTACAGTACTACGATCTGTAATTTATATCAATTTAAATGAAGTCTACCTAATATGTATTCAAATTATATAAAATTAATACCATTTCAATTGGAGACTTTACACAGCAGTCCATGGCATAAAAGCGGCTGAAAATGAAATATTAAAAATGAAATATGCAGCATGAAAACTGAACGATTTCACCATATATTATTTTTCGAGATCGGCAGCCATACATGTACGTGTACGTGTAACACAGTAGTTGATACAAGGGCATTCCATTAAAACAACATGTACATATTAAATAACGAAATATATATATCTTAAACAAGTACTTTTTTAGATAAAAGTGTTGGTAATCATTCATATGATTTATTTCCCCAACAATGCTGTGGCCTGCGGTGATCTACCAGCGATGAAGCCATACACGTGCGGCCGTGGTCTGGTCAGGTGGTTCACGTTTTGTTTATTCATGTTTAACAGAAACATGATACATTGAAATAAATCATTTATTCATAAACACCTTTTTCACAACCTCAATTTATACGTATGAACAAAATCGGGAACGTGTGATGGCCCGGCAGCGCTTCGATAGGTGGCTTCGACACTAAATCTACACTGTTATATTTAGCAATAAACAAATGAAAATATAAAAATGTTAACATCCGTAACATGTGAAACAATAAGAAACCATTTCAAAATCAGAATTTGCAAGTATGAAAGTATAAACTTTTGTCAAAGTATCGATTATGAAGCAGGGATGTACGTATCTGTTATTGTTTTTATCAGTCGCCATACATGTACTGTGTTTGTACCTTTGAGGACCCGGATGTAAACTTTCTGTGACGTCACGCCATCTTTTCTGAAATCTCCTATATTTAATGTTATTTCACACCTCCAGTCAGAGTGACTTTTGAAAGACCTTGTTTCAAATATAACATTGTTAGTATTGTCTTTTTATTTACATTCACAGTTTTTCAAATAATACTGCTGTTATTACTATGATGATAATTCAGACTACAACGGTCGAAATGACCTGATGATAAGCCTACCATAACCATAACCAGCCAGTATAATTGTCAGCAAAACTTGTACTAATATCTCTCTCTCCCTCTCTCTGAAATTAAATACCTGAGTACAATATATGTATTGTGGAATGTTTAAAACTTTGACAATATTTTGATTATTTCAAAACATAAAAATAAATTTAGAGACTACAATCTCCATCAACCCTAATTTCTGATATAAGCTGCTTCAGGAGTCTCGCAGTCCCATCTGGGAAACCTTTTTCTGTGCGTACGACATCACAATCATGCTTGTTCCGTTGGCCAAGAAGCTACGAATTGTGCCGGGCATGATTCCACGATATAAGGCAAAGAATCCACCCCTCTCTCTCACGACGAACTTCATCCTCTGTAATACTGACATTTGTTTACTGAAAGAAACAAGTCAAATTCAGTTATAAGACATCATCAAAATGAACATTCCATAGGGCGGCGCATGGTAGCAAAGTGGTTAAGATGTCCCAACATATTACCACAAGCCATCCACTTTTGGGTCGCAAGTTTGAATTCCATGTACAATGTAGGGCAGTTGCCAGGTACTGACCGCTGGTCGGTGGTTTTTCTTCGGGTACTCTGGCTTTCCTCCATCAACACACCTAGCATGTCCTTACATGACCCTGGCTGTTAATGGGACATTAACTAATAAAACCGAACCAAGTCAATACTCATTTGAAGCCATACAGAATCAAATGAAAGATAGTTATAATTTTACAAATGGAAGATTCTGATAAAGATCATCATATCTAAGGAAAGTTTAAATCTATATATAATAGCTAAAATAGGTCACATTGGTTGATTATCAACCTTGACTTTATTCTCAATAATCAAATATCCAAGATGCTTGATTGATTGATCAAGACTATTTCAGGCACATTGGGCCTCTTTATGTAATTAACAATGAGGTTCATATGATTTGAACTGTTGTCCATCATAGATAGTTAACTGGATTTTATTTCATTTAATGTCATATTACATAAACAGCTATGCTTATATAAGGACTTTCCAGGCCTTAGGAGGTGGGGGTAAGTTGGAGTACCAGGAGAAAATTACAGACCTATGGTCAGTATCTGGCATTGGCTGGCAAATGTCCTATGTGGGTTTTGGGCTCATAACCCAGAGATGGAGGAATAGTAATATATTACAAAACTTTCACCACTAAGCCCTAACTATAGCCAGACATCCATTAACCCATTCACACCTAAAATTTTATAATGGACTGTCCGAAGCCTTGAAGTAGAAGAGTCCAAATGTGACTTCAGGGGTGAATAAGTTAATAAACATAATTTAGTGATATGTTACTCACTTTCCATAGTCAGTCTGGACCTGACATTTCATGTATTCTAGAGGCCACACTATCCACCAGGCTGCAGTGGCAGCAAGCCCAGAGGTGAGGAAGGGACCGAGAATCGGCTGCTTGAAGAGATCGGGGAAATGTCGCCGGATGGAATCCACCAACATGAAGTAGGTTGTCATTAGTCCTATTGTCCTAGCCCAGGTAATTCCAAAACCCTACGGATGTGAAGTGGTAAAATCATAAAAAAAAAAAACAGTTTTATGGGAAAAACATTGATGTTTTACTGATTTTTTTCTAGTCACTTAAGAAATAACAAATGTGGTAATTTTTCATATCATCTAGTTTTAGCATACTGTTAGATAAATGGAGACATCTGAACTCAATTCAAATATTACTTTGTAATGAAAATTCCATCTGTTATGAAGTTTTCTTTTACTTAGTGTAAATTTTATATTTAGGTTAGCCACAAAGCAATAACAAAGCTTATCAGCCAAGCTGTCTATTATAAATGGTCAATTAAATATTTTGCTTTACATGTGCCTACTCACAGTGTAAACTTTTCGTAGCTGCCAAGTCTGTTGTGTCTGCCGTCTCACCTTCAATCATTACAGATCATTATAAGATTATTATTGATTAGTGCAATTAGTGCATACAAACACACATCAAATCTCACTATCAGTGATACATTTGAAGCCAGACAACTTATGAATAGTTTTCCTATTTGTTTGCGGTTTCTATTTCTGACTCAAGATATTTAAACATATTATCCAGCTAAATATGACATGTACATGTATCGGGTAAAAGAATTGCATGATTATGTTAATATATGACAATCACTAATCTAATAAAATAATTGTTCACTAACAATGTTAAAAATTTAAAAAAATCTTATACCACTGTTGTAAAAGTTGGACATGTTGAGGAAATGGATTTCAAATATCTTTTATGATTTAACTCTTAGTACAGTGACATTTAACTCAATTTTAAACAATACATTTTTTGTCCATTTTACCAAAGTAAAAGTTGAAATGTTCATAAATACCGGTATATGATATGGGTCAAGGAAGTAATATCAACAGTTATTTTCCATATAACACTGGATCCTTATAGACATATGTCTGTATTACGAATATTACAAATTACTTAATTAAAGTAGTAAATAGTAAATATATGGCAAAAAAGTAATTCAACAGTGTGGACAGAAGATAGTGCACACTGTTAGAATCACTTCTTTGCCCTATAAATATATGATATATCATAACATACATATCATATGGTCATATCAAAAACAAGACATCATACATACAGTAAAAATTTGTTATAACGAACACGTTAAAAACAAATACATGGTTGTAACGTAGTCATTTTCATTCCCCATCAAGGTTTCTGTAAGATATCTGTAATAAATATATAACAAACTATGCTTATAACGAAGTGGTTTATTTGGTCCCCAGAGGTTCGTTATAACCGTGTTTTACTGTAATGAAATATTGGTTTCTGCTGTTACATTTACCTTTGCATATTCGAGTGGTGTCTCTATGATGGCTCGGGAAGTGGACGCTATAACACCAGCACCTACCACTCGCCTTAAGATAAAATGTGGACATAGGGATAAAGAAAATGTGGATATAGGGATAAAGTAAATGTGGAAATAGGGATAAAAATAGGTGGATATAGCAAAATATGGATATAGGGATAAACAAAATATGGATATATGGATAAACAAAACATGGATATAGGGATAAAAAAAACATGGATATAGGGATAAACAAAATATGGATATAGGGATAAACAAAATATGGATATAGGGATAAACAAATTATGGATATATGGATAAACAAAATATGGATATAGGGATAAACAAAATATGGATATAGGGATAAACAAAATATGGATATAGAGATAAACAAAATATGGATATAGGGATGAAGAAAAATTTGGATATAGGTATAAAGAAAATGTGGATATAGGGATAAAGAAAATGTGGATATTGGGATAAACAAAATATGGAGATAGGGATAAACAAAATATGGATATAGGGATAAACAAAATATGGATATAGGGATAAACAAAATACGGATTTAGGGATAAACAAAATATGGATATAGGGATGAAGAAAAATGTGGATATAGGTATAAAGAAAATGTGGATAAGAAAACGTGGATTTTTCGGATAAAGAAAATGTAGATATTGGGATAAAGAAAATGTGGATAAAGGGATAAAGAAAATGTGGATAAGAAAATGTGGATTTTTCGGATAAAGAAAATGTGAATATAGGGATAAAGAAAAGGTAGATATAGGGACAAAGAAAATGTTAATATAGGGATAAAGCAAATGTGGATAAGAAAATAAGGATTTTTCGGATAAAGAAAATGTGGATATAGGAATAAAGAAAATATGGATATATGGATACAGAAAGGATGGATATAGGGAAAAAGAAAATGTGGATAATGGGATAAAGCAAAGGTGGATATAGGGATAAAGCAAATGTTGATAAAGGGATAAAGAAAATGTGGATATAGGGATAAAGCAAATGTTGATAAAGGGATAAAGAAAATGTGGATATAAGGATACAGAAAGGATGGATATAGAGATAAAGAAAATGTTGATAAAGGGATAAAGCAAAGGTGGATATAGGGATAAAGCAAATGTGGATATATGGTAAACAAAATCTAAGCAAAGATATGACTTTACTGAAATCAACTACAGTAAACCAATGTTCTTACTTTATCTCAGCGAAATCAATATCTTCTACAGTTCTTGTACAATTAGATTTAAGGGTACATAGATTTCCATTCAATTTTAAATCATCAAAAAGTAAATCTCCATGGAGTTACTTTGAAAAAGAAATTGAGAGATTAAGAAGCAGCGAAATAAAGCTAGCTTACAGTATAAATTATTATAATTAATCAACATGTCTTGTAATCAAGATATGAAGTGAGTATTATGTGTTTTAGTCACAAAAGATCATAACTTTACTTTCACTATATCTTTTGTACTTACAATTGTAACCCAGCGAGTCCTGGAATCTCATGTCTACCGACAGGACTGTCAAAGTATGTGTACCTACAACATATGAACATTAGCTCTATTAAGGAACAACTTGGTTTTGGGAGACTTATAATACATGTACATGAACATGTAGATTGTTTGCTGTATATGAGCAAAGAGTTTTTGACTGAAGAAGTATACTAGAAGGGGTCGCGGTGGCCGAGTGGTTAAGATGTCCAGACAAATTGCCACAAGCCCTCCACCTCTGGGTACCAAGTTCGAATCCCATGTGGAGCAATTGCCAGGTACTGACTGCTGATCAGTGGTTTTTCTTTGGGTACTCCAGCTTTCCTCCACCAATAAACCTTGCATGTCCTTAAATGACCCTAGCTGTTAATAGGATGCTAAAGATGCTCCACCGCCGACTGAGCTTAAATGCTATTCATCATTTGAACAATAATTATTGTTTAATCATGTGTATATATGTCTAATTAACACAAAAATAATATATAATAATTTATTTTACCTTTGGTGCATGTGCAATCAGTACTTCATTCTATATAGGATATAGTCCCATGGAATTTTTTTGGGATGCAATTAATTATTTTTTATATTTTCAACTTTAAGTAAAATTATAAGCTCAGACTTCTCAATAATGGTAATGGTGTAAAGTAAGTAACTTTTATGACTGAAGAAAAATACTAAATTGTCTGTTCCTGTTTTGGATAGAGAAAAAATACCATTTGTCAGCGGTGGAGCATCTTTAAACTAACACAAACAGCATACTTGTACCAGTATTTTGAGTCTAGCACAAAATATGGTAACTACAATATCTTTGATTAACATTATATTGAAATATATGTGGAAGTTTTTAATTAATCATTTTTGTTTCTCTCTTTGAAATACTGATTCTTAAAAAATTTTTGTAACCTTGTAAACAATTGTAACCTACATAGCTTCAAACACAGCAAACTGAGTTGACCTGTAAATCCCAGATCCCCAAAGAGGTGGTATGCATCCCCTGTGGAAAGAAAAAAAATAAAAAATGTACATTTATATGACTAGCTCTTATAAAAGATAAGTTCATGTATGTATTAAAACATTTTTTTAAAGAGTATTTTTCTTTTGTATGATGAAGATGACTCTATACTCAGTATTGAACAGTCTACTCATTTCTAACAGTGGCCCTAGGCTCCATGATGTATAAATATTTCATAAAATTACCAAGCAATATTCAACAGAATTCCACTTACAATTCAGTAATTCACACCATAAAAACAATCCTGTTAAACAACAAAAAATTTGTTTTTCTTTTGTGAACGAATCATTTCAGAATATTCTTACATGTAATTCAACATTAATTTTTAAAAAAAATGTTTTTTTTTAATGACTATTATCCCCAGTTGGAGCACAGGGACACAAATTTCCATCAAACTTTTAATATATATATATGGGTGTGTATGTATTATAATGCAAATCATCTGTGGTAAGTCCCTGTCTTCTTCAGTTCTTCAAACTGAAGAGCAATACACAAATTAAACCTCAGCTATCCTCCAGCATCATTGTGTCATTGAAAACAATTTTTAATGCTTCATGTGCATTAAAAAAAACCCAGAACAACCATTAAAATATGTCATACAAACCTGTACAACCCAATGACACCCTGTGTACGTAGTGTCTTTGACAGGGTCTGAAACATGTTAGTTTTCTCATAGCCAACCTGTCCCTGCATCTTGGTTTTAATGGTATCAAAGGGATGGCCCACACAAGTGTTGGTGAGGCCATACAGTACTCCCACTGAAATAAATATGTTTTAGAACTGTTTATTTTGATATAATGACATATGGTATAGCAAATACAGTGTATAGATCTATATACAATTGTAAAACATAAAAGAAGCATCTTTGGAAATTCATAAGTAAATCTAGTTAGTTACTAGTAAACAGACACAAAAGCTGGTAATTATACTAATATCAGACTGCATCCTTACCAATTGCAGCATGCAATACAATATAGAATACATGTTTTATTATTTTTACATATTTTCTTAAAGATGCTCCACCGCTGACAAATGATATGTTTTCACTATTAAAAACAGGAGCAGACTATTTAGTATTTTTCTTCAGTTACAAAAGTTACTTACTTTACACCATTTCCACCATTGAAAAATTTGAGCTTCTAATTTTACTTCAAGTTAAAAATATGAAAAATAATCAATTGCATCCCCAAAAAAATTCAGAGTCACTATATCCTATATGGAATGAAGTACTGATTGCGCATGTACCAAAGGCAAAATAAATTATTTTATATATTATTTTTTGTGTTAATTCGACTATTATATACACAATTAAACACCAAGTATTGTTCAAATGACGAATATCATTTATGCTCTGTTGGCGGTGGAGCATCTTTAATGATATGACCAGAAAAATATGATTTAAGTAGTAGTACATGGTAACACAAATTTGCTGTTTTTTGTGGTCAACCATGTAGAGCGAGTGTCCATATTTTCCAATTTTTTACTTGTTTTTCCAAGAGTAAATTTTTATTGTTTTTATAAGAGATACAATTAACAGTCTAAATGAAAGGTTCCCCATATTCATACAATATTTGATTACTTACAAAAGTATGAATACAATTTTTTTGGTATGAATAGGGTTACAATACCTCCCGATTTCAGTTACCGTTTTTCCCGTAGGGTGTCCATATTTCACCATTTTGGTAAATAATGACGATTCAAATGTAGATATACAAATTGATAATTGCATGCACTGTCAGATAATTATTAAATAGGCCCCTCATTCATTAACACTATGTGGAATCAGACACAATCAACAACATTTAAACAATATTTTCTATCATGTCAATCTCTTTGATACCCCCAAAGGAAGTTGTCGCCCTTTTTAAAAACCATACTAGAAAAAGGGTCTGACTACAGATGTTGAATTTTATTGCTTGAATATTGTTATGAAGATTATCTTCCTTTCTTACTGATACATTGTACGCACTGTGCTGCTCATCTAATGCCATGATTACCAAATTATCACTTGTTATCATAAAAATTGCGAAATTTGGACCCCGGTGAAAAAAGGACACTCGCTAGATATAGGTTACAGTAGCCCAAGATACTCTGGCCCATAGCGCAATGCTATATCACAAGGTGGAACTCGCCAACACTGTTTGGTATTGGGTCATGTCATCTCCAATTTAAACTGACCTCCGAGATGCCTCACTTACCTTGGTTTTTTCAACAAATGAATAATTATCAACCCGAATTTAGCAATCTGTCAAGATTAGAGGCGATTTGCCTATTATGAGAAAATGGCAACGATGAGGAGGAATATTTAAAGTTGCGTAATGGAAACTACTGTATAATATAATGTGCATGCATGATAAAATGGATTGCTGTGGGTCGATAAATTATTAATTTGTTGAAAAGACCACGTTTAGTGACGCTTCTCGGTGGTAATGTTTTGTAAACAGTCTCAATCGGAGATGACCTGGCCCGATACCAAACGGTGTCGGCGAGTTCCACCTTTTGACATAGCACTGCACTCTGGCCCTACACCAGATATCCATTTTTCAAAATGACTAAGTCTGGTGTCATGGCCAGAGTATCTCGGGCTAAGGTTACAGTAACTTAGACCTACTGAGTACAGTCTTACTTGTTACTGTTGTTACCCATGCAAGCGGTCACACTTAATAACGACAACAAACGACAACAAACGACAAGAAACGACAACAAACGACAACACGTTAAATACAAGGAAAAGTTAGTGACAACACAAGATATGTTATTCAGTACATTAAAATGAATATTTCTACCAAGTTTGATGAAGATTGGAGCAAAAATGAAGGAATTAGAGCGATTTGAATATTCTGAAATCTGTCGCTGGTCAACGATAGATCGAGTGACAAGAGGTTTGCCGTACGGTATACCGACAACACATTGTAACATCGAAAATGTTTTGAAAACCTAACGACAACAGAAGATATGTTTTTTGTCATACTATAATGCATCTATGTACAAAATTTCATTAAGATTGGAATAAAAATGAAGACTTTATACCTGTTTTAATGTTACGAGATCGGCGACTGGTCAGGTTTACTACCGACAACAGATCGACGACTCACACACACCTGTACACGCGTGTGTACGAGTGCATAGGGTCTCGATACTGTTTGTCTAAACCATTGTTGTGTAAACATCATTATAGTCGGTGTAGAACTCTCGGCCATACTCAATACACGAATATGTTTCCAGACCCTACGAACGGACGTGGTTCTACTCAGGGTCCTTTATATGTTGGTGTAGCTAATCTAGTATTTAG
>SAYR01066039.1:2948525-2959011 GCA_004382745.1 Argopecten irradians irradians | reverse complement strand
TAAACCTGACCAGTCGCCGATCTCGTAACATTAAAACAGGTATAAAGTCTTCATTTTTATTCCAATCTTAATGAAATTTTGTACATAGATGCATTATAGTATGACAAAAAACATATCTTCTGTTGTCGTTAGGTTTTCAAAACATTTTCGATGTTACAATGTGTTGTCGGTATACCGTACGGCAAACCTCTTGTCACTCGATCTATCGTTGACCAGCGGCCGATTTCAGAATATTCAAATCGCTCTAATTCCTTCATTTTTGCTCCAATCTTCATCAAACTTGGTAGAAATATTCATTTTAATGTACTGAATAACATATCTTGTGTTGTCACTAACTTTTCCTTGTATTTAACGTGTTGTCGTTTGTTGTCGTTTCTTGTCGTTTGTTGTCGTTTGTTGTCGTTATTAAGTGTGACCCCATGCAAGTGTACTGTACAGTAGGCCTACTCATGCAAGTTACAAATTGAACCTTAATCAAAATAGCATAACAACCTTTATGTTTGATTTACCTCCTAAACCAATGGCACCTTCCTTCACCCAATGAGCCCTCTCTTCGTTGTGTGTCATCTTGATTTCCCTAAATCTCAATCAACCCCAAACCTATGTGTTGTTTTCCTACCTGCACTAGACGTTTGAAGGTCTGGTCTGCCGAACGCTTAAATGTCAAGCACAGATCGATTGGGGAAAATTCAAGCGTCAAGAAGAAAAAACTCTTGTCGTTGATTGGTCGAAATTGGAGGTGTGTAATGCCACTTTCACTTTCACATCTACCTTCCGCGGGAAATTTAATCGCTATAGACCTACCTATTATAAATAGGCATGTTTGTTAACGGAGGGCTTGACTTAAATATCTAAAGACATGTTAAGGGTGTAAATAAAGCATACTATGGTGTAGTATTAGGAAAACTGAGCATAATTTTAGCGATTTTTTTTATCTAATCGTACATAAGGGGGTAATGCAAACAGTCCAACGAGGAAAACTATTTACGGAACAGAACTTTGCTGAATCCTGTAGAGGATTCCTGAAACACTTGTCATAGGAATAGGATGTATGTCATATATATATTTGTATTGAGTACATATATACTCGTATACATATATACTTATGTATAGGAGAAACACCTCAAGGCCCAAAGGGCCGAGCATTGTTCATTATCTTGACTTATCTACAGTTTGAGGTGTTCCTCTTACTTAAAACATGGCACTCTGATGTACAGTGCTAACAATGGCTATTGTGTAACTAATCTACAGCTACAGGTAAGGCCTTCAACCACTTTTGACACTGAACATGTAAGCACAGTAATTGTTGCATCGCATGAATTTTTTCATGAAATTCCATACCAATTATATTACCAGAAAAAATTTTACGGTGAGTTTGAGTTCTCTTCATTCTGAGTGGAGCAGTACAAGAGGCAACATAGCAGACAGTGCAGATCAGATCTTTACGAAGTCAAACTATCTAAAATGTTTATCAAATCTCCAATAAGAGAGTTTATTCTGTGATATGTTAATTCAACTGCTCTTTATGTCAGAGGCAGACCATTCACTTGGATATAACTTGTCGGAAATTCACAAGATATGGAGGATAAGCATGGAAACGTATTAATTTTGAATATACCGCTCTAAATTATGAAATGAAGAATATGATTGGTCCTAAAACATAATATCAAAATTTTGTGGATTCTTAAGGAAACTACGTTGAAATTCAGTGAAAATGGCAAAGTGATGAAAGAAAGCTTAAAATTTCAAATTTGTTCATTAGGCTTTGTGTGATTCTTGCATAAGGAATTATACCGAAATTATTCAATTCGGAAAACGTGGATTTAAGGATGTACTCCTCTGAGAAGTCACAATTTTCTTGTATTAAACTTTTTTCTCATATAGATTTTTGGAAATAGGAGTTCATACCATAAAAGAAAATGGAAGAAAAATCATATGTCCGTGTGCTCGTTTTTAAGCTATTGTCACTCCAAGATACCTAGTTGGCAAAATATTGGATTTTAAGGGAATTTTGCCGTTTTGACCATATACACAAGAGATTAAAGCCATAATTTCCTAATGAGGTGTTTGATATTTATGGATGTTTGTAGAATTTATTTTCTAGTAGTCTTCTTTAAAAATATACCAGTTTTGATTAATAAGATTAATATTTTTTCTCAGAATAACAACATATGCTACCCCTACCCCTTAATTTTGAGCTACGAAATGCACCATTTTCAGTCATTTTTGCCAAATTTAACCCTTTATAGATAACGTTCTGGTATTGAACTTTTGTTAATATTTTACATATCAGTAAGGAAAGGGTTGTTCTTTCTAGATCAGACAAAAAAATCGGGGGTCCGTGTGCTTACTTTTTTGCCGTATTTGAATATTTGTTATTTTTCAGTTTTTTAGAGTAAACAATAAAAGTGCTCAAATTACTATTAAATGTAAAAATAAAGTGACAAAAGCGTATAATTTCACATATTAGTGCTCAATATTTTAATTACCACGAACCTAGTAAAGATTTACAGAAAAAATTAAAATTAGCTCGATACAGCTAAAAGTGCTGGCGCAGTGATGATTTGAGTAAAAACAGTTTCAGTAAAAAAAGGTAAAACTGTGGCTCTACTCAAAGCGAAAAAAGACACAGTTTCAAAATGGCTGCCAAATGGGCCATTTCTTAAAATCGCCGTATAAAAAATTCGACTAAAAATAGAAATGTAATTTTTTGACAAAATTTGCAACTGGCAACTTGCTAGATATTGATAAATTGTATTTGAAAATCTCATAACTTCTTTGATTTTTGTCGAAATGAGACTTCAACGGGATTAAAACCTCAGAAATGAGACAATTACCAGTGAAATTATTAGGAAATACACCGAAAGCATTCATTCAATTTTCAAAGAAAGAAAGTACACATTTTTATTTAAAATCAAAACATCGTTGTTGGAATGCCTGTGCTGTCGAAATATTAAAGGGACAATTCATTCTACGAGAACATTAAAATTTGTATATATATCGGAAAACCCCCAGTTCTAATGGAAATTAGATCAGTCGGTTTTACTGTGATATGTCTGAAAATCCTATGGTGGTGAAATGCGTGTGAAATGTTCAAACTCACTCGCTGTCCGCCATTACATATTGTGGTCGAATATCTTGTATGCCGAATCCAGTCCCTTGCTCGTAGAGTAATGCTACTTTTGTCTAGAACAGCTCAAATTGCTCTGACAGAAGCGTGTTTACCCTATTAGGTGAATTGTCTTGCCTAAAAATCATTATATCACCTCCACAGTGGTTATGTAGTTCATTTGTTTAACGTGCGTGACTTTGGCTCGGATATTGGTACAGCGTACATTTTGTACCTGCTTAATCGTATTGATCAACGATTTGTAATTACAACGGTATCAATTAAAATACTAAACAATGACGTGGAATTTGTCAATATACTGGGTTAAATGTTTCATAAGAAATGTAGAACAATACATTTATGCCATATTTTGCTTCTTGGTTATGTAAAAGAATTAGCGTGAGTGAATTGTCCCTTTAAAGAGTCTTGATTTTCAACACAAGGAGTAATTTTATGCGTTGTGGTTGATGTGATTGGATTTATGCCGATGTCCACGAATCAATATATCAAACAGAAAATATGTAATAATATGTATTGTTGAAGTTTTCTATTACATTTATGTTGAATTTGATTGCATCTACTTGTTATCTATCTGTCCAATTTTACAATGCTGTATAGTGAGATAAAACATGGCTATGATGTCATCTTTTGTTGTCCCCAGTACTTTATTTAGACTATTGTTCAAGTACTTGTTCTATCTGTAGATTAATAGACCTTTCACTGTACATTAGTTTACCTGTAGCTGTAGATTAGTTTCAGTTTAGTCTAATCTACAGTTCCAGGTAAACTAATGTACAATGAAAAGTAGAGAGTAACGCTACTGAATTGACATATATGCACAAGTAAATTGTAAAGCTAGCTTGCTCTGATTGTGTGGTGACGCCATGTAAACTGTATTGTAACTTATAGTATTTTGGGAAACCTCACACACGGAAGTTTAATAACATGATTATGATATCTACAACTACGCACAGTGTAAGTACTGACATTTTCGATCTTTATTCAATATAGTAACCCCGAAGTATGTATAGACATTATCTGTGAAAAACGTCATTGACCTTTGTGTCCATTTTTAAAACAATACCCATTACTTATAGGGTGATACCGATATTGAAATAATACCAGAAAATCAAGGACGTCCTAAACTGTACATAGCTCTATCTCTTATATGAATGGATCGGTTAATGCTGTATACATTATCCTGATAACAATAACAGTTTAAAATTGCATTAAAAGTTTAAGAAACTGCTGATTTAAGGTAGATGTATTGTGAACATGGTAACAAACATTTTGTCTCTCTGTAATTGTGTAACGAAATAAGGCACTAATTACTTGCGTTAATTAATGGTTTAAAAAGTTGTTTTTTTTTGGTAGAAATATGACGAATGTAAATTGGTCTGATATTGGTATGGACTGTAAAGTGCACACATTATACCTTGGCCGAAAAATAGCCATGCTAAACAAACTAAACAGCTGATTATTCAAAGTTACGAAGGTCACGATATATGTATAACGCACAGGACCTGGCACGAAATATTTTAACCAACAGTATACATATATATATTATAGTATAATATATATGTATACTGTTGGGTAAAATTTTTCGTGCCAGGTCTATGTGGTCAAGATTAGAATGCAACTGATATTAATTTGCAGTATTTGCATTTGTTCTATTTTAAGATTTAGTTAGGAAATGAGAAAGAAATATAGAAAGTACATTTGGGATTTCCAGGAAAAAGTCGCCCTCGGAAACCTGTCTAAACTTCATAACGCTCCGTATATCAGACCGTAGGCTGATTAATGTGTAGGTAACCTGCGATGGGAAAGAGCAGTCCATTCTGAGAGGCGACATTGAAATAAGAATGTTTTTAAATTCATTCCCTTGGAGATCATGGCTTTTGACGGTTGACCAGAAACACGCCAGTTAGATAGTGAGTCTTTTTAAAAACAAGTTAATAGCAAGATGGTGACTTGATCAGATGATTCATTTCCCAGACGAAGGCTACGCAGTTGAAAATTTGGAGCAGAGGCAGTTATTATGAACACAAGTGACACTTCGTCCTGTACTAATCTTAGCCTTTTAGGTAGACCTCCGAATTTTCTATGAGGTTTGTTGCTATGGACTATATTGATATTCCTGTAATATTTACCATTTCTACACAAACGATAGGAGCATCAATGCAAAGTAAGTATCAAAGTTTAAATATGGTATATATATATTTATACTGCAACTTTGTTACGATGAACTCAATTCATCCTTAAGTGTACAGTAAATTCTACTGAAAGAAAAACTTTCTTATCTAAATACAAAATTAACTCTTATGTTCACGGACTATGAAAATTAAGTAAAGTTATTGTCATCTAATCTAATGAACCACAATTTCTGCAGGATTTGGGCCTCTTTATTAAAAGTCGTTTGAAATAAGGAATGCGGGCTTGCTGAATGCATAAGTTGTTTTTGTTTATTATTATTGTTTGATACACGGAAAGTTATCTTTACTAATTTGCTATCGATCCTTGTTTGTGGATGTTAAAATACAAATAAAAATGTATTGTTTCATAAATGATACATCTGCAAAAAATGTGTCGTGTCTTTTATTTGTTATCAACCTTCTTTTATAGAATTTTTATCATACGTGGGGATAGTGAATAATGAAAGTGTTGATTTTTCCACAATATTCTGGATGGCTTCACGTGAAGACTGGTTTGTTAGCATCAAAAAGGTCCTTTTTCGTCTTGTGTAATGGCCGATTAAATTACTATGACGAGTGAGTATTCTATATTCCTATGAAATTAGCAGTTACATAAATGAATATTATCACATCCAATAATGTATAGTTTATTCAAAGATGCTCCACCGCTGACAAATGGTATTTTTTCACTATAAAAACAGGAGCAGGCGATTTAGTATTTTTCTTCAGTTACAAAAGTTACTTTATTACCACCATTGAAAAGTTTGAGCTTCTAATTTTACTTTAAGTTAAAAATATGAGAAATAATTAATTGCACCCCGAAAAAAATCTGTGTCACTAAATCCTATATGGAATGAAGTACTAATGGCGCATGCACCAATGGCGAAATAAATTATTATATATTAATTTTTGTGTTAATCAGACTTACATATACACGATTAAACACCAATTATTGTTCAAATGATGAATATCATTTATGCTTTGTCGGCGGTGGAGCATCTTTAATTGTTTAACACCAGTTATGATAACATATACACTGTAATGATGTAGGAAAAAAACTTTTTTGAACCTAAATATATTGTGTATTGTGATTAAAAAAACCCATTTACAATCTATAAAATTAATGTACTTTTTATTTACAAATTCAAGCTCTCCTTTATCTGATATGTACGAAATATGAATACCATCCCATTGAATATTAATAATCTGCTTAAATATAATTTTTCAGGGATTGGAGAAAAACATTCCACAGTGGTTATGTCAATCAAAAAAAGGATAAGTTCGAGGTCATCCCGGTTGGTAGCCGATCCTTTACAATAGATGGACTTACACTGAAAGCCGATAATGAGGCTAGTAGGGACAGATGGATTCGGGAGCTTGAACATGCTGCAGGTAAAACAGTACATCTTTTCCTTCTTTATTTCTTGACGCACGAATATGTAAATTGCTTGAATTGTTTATTTAGACAATAGTCATAGCATCCTCGATACTCCAGGGGTTACTATCACTGTCGTGATATCCAATCTTTGCCTATGCTATAGAATAGAAAAAAATAACGCAGTTCAGTAGAGAAAAAAAACTGACCCAATACGGACCCAGAGACTTCCTTTGTAGAATACAGAGACAACGACGTGTTTTGATGTACACCAAAATTACCAAACTACCTTCCCATCTATTGCCACACACGTAACCTTTAGTTTTACTGTGATATATTGCAAGGGAGGATATATAAATTACAGTGATAATAACTCATTGGAGTACCAAGGATGTAGTTATAGTTAAAGGGCAACCTTTCTGTGTACTCTTATATTTCTATCTTAATAACAAATGTAATTAAAATCCAGTTTATTTCGTCAAAACAGTTGGTTGTGTTCAGAAATTTTTCACAATTGATTATTTACGTTTAACACATTATTTTTTTCAAAGTAAATTATCGTGTCGTAGTCAAATTGCTGAGTGAATGTACGACCCGCATTTTGGTCTTATTCTTACTGCAAATTGTACTGAATATTTTCTCATTATGTATAATGAAAAAAATGCTCAGCAAAATTTGCAACAAGAATAGGACCAAAATTTGGTCACACACATTCACTCATCAATTTTACTTCGCCAGGATAATTTTTTCTAAAATAATGTATTGTTTGTGTTCATTCCGTTCAAGAGGAAGAAGAAAATGTGGACATGTTCATAGACGACTGTAAGAGAGAACTGGAGAGTGTCACTAAGTCATCCTTACCTGATGTTCTCGACTGGATGACAGGCATACTAACGATTCTTAAAGATGCCCGAACTACAAGAGATGCTATCGCATATATCGGTAACCATCTGGCAAATACTGGGTACGTAAAATATTTCCTTGTCATTTACTAATCAACATTGCGATATCTTTTATTCTAAATTTACGCACATGCAGGTCAAAGATAACAAATAAGAAATTAATCTGAAATACCACATTAAATCACATACGTTATTGTGTAATTTGTTCTTTACATTATTTAAGCATTAAATAAAATATATACTTACATGTAAGTTTATCCAATAAAGTGGAGGCGGTCCTTGCAAGTAAAACCCCATAGGAAAGCTTTTAGATTTTCAATAAAGACCCCGAAATTTAGCATCTTGCATTTGAAATGCATGATGCATAATTGTTGTCAAATAAAGGATTTATTTTGATTTCTTAAAAATCGAAAGAATAACAAACACATATTTAGGTTTCTTTTTTATTTCAGTTTTGTTAGTGCAATTGTACATTGCTTCAAATTTACACTGAAGCTCACTCTGAAAAATTACCTGACAAACGCCATGTTGCAGAAAGTGGCTTCCGGTGATGAATGTGATGACGTAGACAAAATTCTCTACATTACAAGACGTCTGATTTGGAGGTTGGCATTCGCGAGCAAAGCTTTCGCATTGGCCCTCACATCTACTGATTATCTCCATTATATTGTGCAGGACTTGAAACAAGTCCTGCTATTGCCGGACCAAGAATGGAAGGTGAAATTCTCCTCATTTTTTCTCTCTCTTTTTTTCTTACTCATCTCTTATTTTTTGTAAGCATTTTGTTATATAATCATCTTAAATTCAACATACTATCGCACCAATATTTCCTTTCATTGTATCTCTCATTCTCTCTCATTTTATTACAATCACACTAATACTATCATTCTCTTATTTGCTCCTCTCTCATTCAATACTATTTTCATTAATTCAACGTAATGTCAAATATTTCTGTAATAATAATTAGGTTGTATATTTTACATCACTTTAATTTTACATCACTCTCATTCTATTACATTCATACTTCATTTTCTAATATCGTAATCATTTTTTCCAATGTCCCATCCAATCCAAAAATGTTCCTGTTCTGATTAAATTAATATTAGTGTGTCTGAATATAAATTTCTCATCATGATTAATATCTTGATATTTAATAATATTTTTTGTTTTCCAAATCCACCATTTTGTTATCATTATAATAAAACTGGTAATGCTTTACTGTTCTTTGATGAAATAAATGAGTTAAGGTTTCTTCATTAATTTTACAGAATGTAATACACCGTTTGATTTCTTCATTAGTTTAAGTTTATGTTCTGTGCTGACTATTCTTTGTATAAGTATCCATTGAAAATCCTAATATTTTTATCTGTTATTTAATATTTGTTTGTTTGCCAAATAAGCTCCCAGCTTATATCCTCATAATTAAAGTAGGGTTCCCATTTATTCATTTGTTTATTTTTTGAGTTATTACTATACAAAATGTGTTTAGAAACTTTTGAGGTCCTCAGTGTGTTATTTAGTTTTCTCATTGCATATTAGACATAGATCATCAGTGATCTTAGTTATTTCCTGGACATCTTCTCGTTCATTTTTTAAAGATATGTAACCAGTTACTAGGTATTGCCTTCTTTATTTTAGAAAAGTAATATTTGTTGATTAATTTATTCTGTAATGCTTCTGAGGTAATAAATCTGCTTTCTGTATTATTCCATACGTTTTTTCATTTTCGCTATGCCAAAAAGATTAATATTCAATATGCCTTGCCGGGTGTGATTAGAACATTTCTGGATAATGAACTGCCATTGAATCAAAGCCTGCTGAAATATATCTGGTATTTTCAGTTTTATCTCAAGTTTGGTGCCAGTGTTTTCCTAAGATATTCAATGCCTCTGTTTCACTATGGATAAGCTTATATACCATTTTTACTTTTTTTTATTATCCCCCGCTTTCTCCGAAACGGGTGATATTAATTTGGGTTTGTACGTCTGTCTACCTGTCTGTCCGTCTGTCTGTAACACTTCGTTTCTGTGCAATAACTGTAACAAATGTAAACCGATTTTCTTCAAACTTGGTGACAAGATTAAATGCCTTAAGGGCTTGGCCAAGTTCGATCGCGACTGTCGATGGACCTTATTTAACGAAGTTATGGCCCTTTGAATTACTAAAAACGTCATTTTCTGCCATTTCCGCGCAATAAGTGTAACAAATGTAAACCGATTTCTTCAAACTTAGTAACAAGGTTAAATGCCTTAAGGACTCGGCCAAGTTCGATCGCGACTTTTAACGGACCTTATTTAGCGGAGTTATGGCCCTTTGCTTAAATAAAAAAGTCAGTTTCTGCCACTTCCGTACAATAACTGTAATATATATAAACCGATTTTCTTCAAACTTGATAACAAGGTTGAATGCCTTAAGTGCCTGGCCAGGTTCGATCAACTCTTTCAGTGGATGTAATTTATCAGAGTTATTGCCCTTTAATTTACTACAAATGTCATTTTTCTGCAGTTTCTGTGTAATGACTAACAAATGTTAAAACTAATATTGTTAAAACTTGGTAACAAAGTTAAATGCCTTAAAGGCTTAGCCAAGTTCGATCGCCACTTTTGTTATGGCCCTTTGATTTAATAAAAAAGTCATTTTCTGCCTGAAAGCGGGGGATGGAAATTCCACGAATTTGCTTGTTTAATCGATAACGTCTATATCCATCATATCCAATCCACTTTGAAATTCTCCTCTTGATATAGCCCGAGATACTCTGGCCCTGGCACTTACACAGACATCTATCTGTCATACATGTAATGTCTAAGCCTGGTGTCAGGCCAGAGTATCTCGGGCTACTCTTGATACTGTGTAACAGGTAGATTTTGCGGGTGGTATATTTTCGCTTTATTCTCGTTTTCACTGAAAT
>SAYR01066039.1:2919645-2948515 GCA_004382745.1 Argopecten irradians irradians | reverse complement strand
GATGTAATCAGACTTACATATACACGATTAAACACCAATTTATTGTTCAAATGATGAATATCATTTATGCTTTGTCGGCGGTGGAGCATCTTTAATTGTTTAACACCAGTTATGATAACATATACACTGTAATGAATGTAGGAAAAAACTTTTTTGAACCTAAATATATTGTGTTTTGGGTATTAAAAAAACCCATTTACAATCTATAAAATTAATGTACTTTTTATTTACAAATTCAAGCTCTCCTTTATCTGATATGTACGAAATATGAAATACCAATCCCATTGAATATTAATAATCTGCTTAAATATAATTTTTCAGGGATTGGGAGAAAACATTCCACAGTGGTTATGTCAATCAAAAAAAGGATAAGTTCGAGGTCATCCCGGTTGGTAGCCGATCCTTTACAATAGATGGACTTACACTGAAAGCCGATAATGAGGCTAGTAGGGACAGATGGATTCGGGAGCTTGAACATGCTGCAGGTAAAACAGTACATCTTTTCCTTCTTTATTTCTTGACGCACGATATGTAAATTGCTTGAATTGTTTTATTAGACAATAGTCATAGCATCCTCGATACTCCAGGGTTACTATCACTGTCGTGATATCCAATCTTTGCCTATGCTAATAGAATAGAAAAAATAACGCAGTTCAGTAAGAGAAAAAAAACTGACCCAATACGGACCCAGAGACTTCCTTTGTAGAATACAGAGACAACGACGTGTTTTGATGTACACCAAAATTACCAAATACCTTCCCATCTATTTGCCACACACGTAACCTTTAGTTTTACTGTTGATATATTGCAAGGGAGGATATATATAAATTACAGTGATAATAACTCATTGGAGGTACCAAGGATGTAGTTAATAGTTAAAGGGCAACCTTTCTGTGTACTCTTATATTTCTATCTTAATAACAAATGTAATTAAAATCCAGTTTTATTTCGTCAAAACAGTTGGTTGTTGTTCAGAAATTTTTCACAATTGATTATTTACGTTTAACACATTATTTTTTTCAAAGTAAATTATCGTGTCGTAGTCAAATTGCTGAGTGAATGTACGACCCGCATTTTGGTCTTATTCTTACTGGCAAATTGTACTGAATATTTTCTCATTATGTATAATGAAAAAAATGCTCAGCAAAATTTGCAACAAGAATAGGACCAAAATTTGGTCACACACACATTCACTCATCAATTTTACTTCGCCAGGATAATTTTTCTAAAATAATGTATTGTTTGTGTTCATTCCGTTCAAGAGGAAGAAGAAAATGTGGACATGTTCATAGAGACTGTAAGAGAGAACTGGAGAGTGTCACTAAGTCATCCTTACCTGATGTTTCTGACTGGATGACAGGCATACTAACGATTCTTAAAGATGCCCGAACTACAAGAGATGCTATCGCATATATCGGTAACCATCTGGCAAATACTGGGTACGTAAAATATTTCCTTGTCATTTACTAATCAACATTGCGATATCTTTTATTCTAAATTTACGCACATGCAGGTCAAAGATAACAAATAAGAAATTAATCTGAAATACCACATTAAATCACATACGTTATTGTGTAATTTGTTCTTTACATTATTTAAGCATTAAATAAAATATATACTTACATGTAAGTTTATCCAATATAGTGGAGGCGGTCCTTGCAAGTAAAACCCCAAAGGAAAGCTTTTAGATTTTCAATAAACACCCCAAACTTTAGCATCTTGCATTTGAAATGCATGATGCATAATTGTTGTCAAATAAAGAATAACAAACAAATATTTAGGTTTCTTTTTTATTTCAGATTTGTTGATGCAATTGTACATTGCTTCAAATTTACACTGAAGCTCACTCAGAGTAGTTACCTGACAAACGCCATGTTGCAGAAAGTGGCTTCCGGTGATGAATGTGATGACGTAGACAAAATTCTCTACATTACAAGACGTCTGATTTGGAGGTTGGCATTCGCGAGCAAAGCTTTCGCATTGGCCCTCACATCTACTGATTATCTCCATTATATTGTGCAGGACTTGAAACAAGTCTGCTATTGCGGACCAAGAATGGAAGGTGAAATTCTCCTCATTTTTTCTCTCTCTTTTTTTCTTACTCATCTCTTATTTTTTTGTAAGCATTTTGTTATATAATCATCTTAAATTCAACATACTATTCGCACCAATTATTTCCTTTCATTGTATCTCTCATTCTCTCTCATTTTATTACAATCACACTAATACTATCATTCTCTTATTTGCTCCTCTCTCATTCAATACTATTTTCATTAATTCAATGTAATGTCAAATATTTCTGTAATAATAATTAGGTTGTATATTTTACATCACTCTAATTTTACATCACTCTCATTCTATTACATTCATACTTCATTTTCTAATATCGTAATAATTTTTTCCAATGTCCCATCCAATCCAAAAATGTTTGCTGTTCTGATTAAATTAATATTAGTGTGTCTGAATATAAATTTCTCATCATGATTAATATCTTGATATTTAATAATATTTTTTGTTTTCCAAATCCACCATTTTGTTGTCATTATAATAAAACTGGTAATGCTTTGCTGTTCTTTGATAAAATAAATGAGTTAAGGTTTCTTCATTAATTTTACAGAATGTAATACACCGTTTGATTTCTTCATTAGTTTCTGTGCTGACTATTCTTTGTATAAGTTTCCATTGAAAATCCTTATATTTTTATCTGTTATTGAATATTCGATTGTTTGCCAAATAAGTTCCCAGTTTATATCCTCATTATTAAAGTAGGGTTCCCATTTATTCATTTGTTTATTTTTTGAGTTATTGCTATACAAAATGTGTTTAAAAACTTTTGAGGTCCTCAGTGTGTTTATAGTTTTCTCATTGCATATTAGACATAGATCATCAGTGATCTTAAGTATTTCCTGGACATCTTCTCGTTCATTTTTTTAAAGATATGTAACCAGTTACTAGGTATTGCCTTCTTTATTTTAGAAAAGTAATGTTTGTTGATTAATTTATTCTGTAATGCTTCTGAGGTAATAAATCTGCTTTCTGTATTATTCCATACATTTTTAGGTCACCTGAGACGAAGTCTCAAGTGACCTATTCTAATCGCCTTTTGTCCGTCGTCGTCCGTCGTCCGTCGTGCGTCGTGCATCGTGCGTCGTATGTCCGTAAACAATTTACATTTTCGACTTCTTCTCCAAAACTGCTGAAGCAATTTCAATGAAATTTTGCACAAACCTTCTAAGGCATAAAGGCCAATCAAAATTGTGAATTATATGGTCCCACCCCCCAGGGTGCTCTGGGAGGGGCCAAAAGGTGTAAAATTGAGTAAAATTTCAAAAATCTTCTTATCTACTCACAGATGTGGTAGAATCAAATACTCTTCATAGATAGAAAGGTCTTAAGGTCCTTTACAAAAAATTGTGAATTATATTGACCCTGGGTCTCTAGTTTCCCCCTGGGGGAGGAGGTTAAGTTTACTATAGTTTAATGTTGGGAAAACACATTTTTGAGCATTATTTGGTCATTTGTAATAGGAAATGAGTCAAATGTTGTCAGAATTATCAGTATGAGATGGCCATTTAATCCTATTAACAAATTTTCTATGAAAGACCCCCAGGGGCCTTAGGGGCGGGGTCAAAAGGGGTCAAATAGGCTAAAACTTCAAAAATCTTCTTCTGAAATTCTGGAAATGGCAGAATCAAATACTTTTGATAAATAGAAAGGTCTTAAGGTCCTTTACAAAAATTGTGAATTATATGACCCTGGGGTCTCACGTTTCCCCCGCGGAGGGGGCCAAGATTACTATAGTTTATATAGGGAAAACACATTTATGAGCATTTTTTGCTCAATTTTCATTGGAAACGAGTCAAACTTAGTAAGAATTATTAGCCTGAGATAGCATTTTAACATCATATCCATATTGGTCCAGGCCGACCCCCTGGGGGCAGAGGGGCGGGGTCAAAAGGGGTCAAATAGGCTAAAACTTCAAAAATCTTCTTCTGAAATTCTGGAAATGGTAGAATCAAACACTTATCATAAATAGAAAGGTCTTAAGGTCCTTTACAAAAATTGTGAATTATATGACCATGGGGTCTCACGTTTCCCCCTGGGGAGGGGGCCAAGATTACTATAGTTTATATAGAGAAAACACATTTATGAGCATTTTTTGCTCAATTTTCATTGGAAACGAGTCAAACTTGGTTAGAATTATTAGCCTGAGATAGCATTTTAACATCCATATCCGTCCTCGGTGTCGACCCCCTGGGGGAGCAGAGGGGCAGGACCAAACAGGGCCAAAATGATTAAAATTTCAAAAAATTCCTCTAAATTCACAGGTTTGAAGGAAGCAAATACTCTTCATAGTCTAAAAAGTCAAATTTATAAATCACTGACCAACTTCAAGGCCCAGCATATAGTGTTTATATGTCTTTAATTTGTTTCATTATATGTTTCATTATATATTCTAACTCAGGTGACCGTTAAGACCCATGGGCCTCTTGTTTATTTTAGATATTCCGCTCTTACACCATTGTTTAAAGAAAAGTGGTTTGTGCTTAACTTTATATGGTATAGTGCTGATAAAGTTATGATAAAATACATGTATTTTGCAAAGACACTTTTCTACCGGTATTTGAACTATGCTTTAAGGCTACTCGAGATTCTAAAATATTAAAATAATAGAAATTTTGTCAATATTCTTTTATCATCGGTAATTTACATGCATTAAAAGGCTCTTCGAGATTTTTTTTTTTTTTTTTTTTACATTTTTCGTAATTCTTTAATCATCGATCGTTTTCAGTGTGAAAGTCCTACCCATATTTTTGTACAGTTTTGAGATAAACGATTTTAACGTTTCCGATACACTACAATGAGCCATGTAAATTGTTTTATGTGTGAATAAATGTATGTACGTACTTTGGGATTATTATAGATTTAGCAATATCACAGTCAACGAAATCGTTTTTTAAATGCTTTTATCATACATTTTGGCACCCACGCGTGCATACTTAGTTTCTTTAAACTATTTTAAGTGTGGGTTTTAATCGCCTCGAATTATCAATATTTTCATATTGTCCTTGATAGTATCAATTGTAGGATCTAAACGTGCTGATTATCATGAAATTTTTGTATCATCGTTATTATTAAAATCCTTTTGGAAAAGAAAAAAAACATACGATAAAGTTTATTTGATAATAATAATTTTGGATGTTTTGACATGTTTAGATTGATAACCTTGTTACAGGATGGGAATTATCTGATATTTTCGTCATTAAACGTGATTCAACAGTGTGCTCGTTCAGGCGTGAAGAAGGAGCGATTATACGAATTCGGAGGAGTATATACAATTTCGTCTATGCTCCGAAAACATCTTCAAACAGTAAGTAACGTTTTCAACATGTATCTTATCGATCCCTTGTGACGTCATCTTTTATTGCATTTACTGTTACTTTTGCGCGCGATTCATTTTCGCGAATTCCGCGATCAAGGTCTTCGCGAAATAACAACTTCCACAATACCATTGAATTAATTTTAAACCACGAAAATTAATCACCACGAATATGTTTTGAAATTGCGAAATTTTGCAGCCACGAAAGATAGAAGGTAGTCCTACATTGTGATGTAATAATTAAAACTGTGGTTAGTTGATAAAGAAGTTTATTCTCACTTTTGTCTTAGTTGAAAGCTTGCCATTGTTAGGAAGGCTGTCAGCTCTGTCCCATGGCAGATTTAAACCATAGAAAGTTCCGCTCCTGCTTACCAAATAACATAAAGGAAATGTAGGGACGACTGATTTACCCGTTTGTCATTATAATATGACCGTGTGTGGTGTTTCCTGGTGTCTTCGGCGAGATACTTTTGTGAGATGGCACTATAAAAAGGCAAAAGTGCCACGAATATACCTCAGCCTCCCAAAACAGCATTCACACTCACAATAAATTGCATACACGAGAGGTCGTCCTTAAATGTCCCAGAGTGGCAGTGCTGTCTAAGGTCATGCGATTTTGTTTCAATAACTGGTGAAGCTATCTGCCGTAGTATAAAATTACGTTTTGCCCCAACCCTTTCAACTTCCTCTGGATCCACCCCTGCTGGTTGTTACCTGAAAATAGTTTGCTTTGTTTGAATATACCTAGATGTTTATGGAGTTAACTTACTTTTGGACAGAAATACAGCTAGCAGCTTATATGGCTTTAGCACACATGGTCAAAGAGGAAGACGTGGGCCATCTCAGGATAGACGAGGATTTCCTAGCCTATATAATAGATCTGCTCAAAAAGGCCATTCCAAATACTGGGCATAACGTCACTATTGACAGAGCAAGCGGTTACTACACTGAGGTTTTGGAACTGTTTGATACTCTGGATGGCTTATGTGTCCTAGAAGAAAACCGAAAAATGATTTTTGATAAGGGAATTATCAAACATATCGAGGATGTGACAGAAAGCTGCGTCAATGCAGATCTAACAAACGTGACGCTTGAAGAAGAAACTATGTCAACGTTACGCCTCATCGATCGTTTATGTCATTCGACGTTTGCAAAACGGGCTCTGAAGGTAGGCAAACTATTACTAGTATCTTAATATTTTAATTTCTTTTTCATTGATTTATATACTTTATTATTATGAATCAATGCACCAGATATCACTCATCCTCGACACTCCAGGGGTTACTATCATCGACATTATATACAACCTTGGACTATTTCATAATAACACAAGAGGCAGTTCAAAATAAAGGAAAAAACTGACCAATCACAGGCCTACATAGCCTTCTTTTGAAGATTACAGGGAGAGCAACGTCCATCTTCAAAGCCACACAGTCACCCAGTGTTATTCAACTCTTTTGATGTACACCAAAGGACCAAATTACACGTGTCTACTGTTGCCTTCAGTGTGTTATGACAAATTCCTGTATTTGATATACGATAGTGATAATAACCCCTGGGAAGTTACCCGACCGATCTTAGTTTTTTATCCCCGACCCTAATTTTGTTTCCAAAAAAAAATATTAAAAAGTCGGGATTTTGACCTCAGACTCCGGTTCCGGCCATCATTTTAGAGTGAAACACACTTAAAAAAAAAAAAAAGGAAAAAAAATCCTCCCGACCGGCCCTATTTTTTTCAGTGTAACTCTATACAAACATATATTTAGAATATAATAGAATTTCCATGCACTTACATAACCTCTAATTTATTTATGGCATGTGTTGACTTGCATTTGTTGATATAAAAACTAATGATTTTATTATATGAACAAGCTATGCATATGTTTTCGATCCTATTCTTTATCAGTTAGCAAAACTCCGTCATCCACAGCCACGACCAATACATCTCAATCACCCACCACCTAGCCCAATTTACTTCGAAAATTTCTCTTTCAGATGGTTGGCTATTAAAATCGCTTTTTGTCCGTACGTCCGTTAACAATTCTTGCTGTTTCTCAGAAAGTACTGAATGAATTATTCTCAAATTTCATATTTAGGTATCCCTATGGCAGTAGATGTGCATATTGCGTTATTGCCACCAGGCAGCCATCTAAGATTTTGATACTTAAAGTTTTTTATCGCTATTTCTCAGAAAGTACTGAAAGGGTCATTCTCAAATTCATATGTAGGTTTCCCTATGGCACTAGTTGTGCATAATGCGTTTTGGGACCGATCGGTCAAAAAGATGACCGCTAGGCAGCTATCTTGGATTTTGGTGGTTGAAGTTTATTACCGCTATTCCTCAGAAATTACTGAAGGGATCTTTCTCAAATTCGATATGTATGCATTTTACATCTTGAGATCGATCGGTCAACAAGATGGCTGAGAGGCCACCATCTTGGATTTTGATAGTAGAAGCTCGAAAAGTAGAGAAAAAATCCATTTGTCGCTTGTCAGACATTTAATCTGGGATCTTCTGTATTAAATATCGGACTAATACGGCTGAGCGCCGCGCTTTAAAAAAAATTGATTACCAAATAAATTTACAATCATGTAAGCAGAGACATGTGAATTTTTTTCCCATTTTTTTCGACATCGTCCAGCTGATGGATCTTCTGGTTCGGTACAGAACGTGAAGTTCGATAGTTGTACTAGTATACTGGTATTTCATAATTTGACCGAGCCAATTTAGACAATGATTTAAACCAATAATTTATTGATTTTCGTTACACAATATTTAACATTTATGCCTTTTTGATGATAATTGTCATTACAAGTTTGATTTTTAAATAAAAAAAAATATGACCGATACTAAATTATAACAGCAGAATGTTCGATTCAATTAAAAAAGTGTAGTCATTTTATCATTCTCATGTTTAATTAATTTCGACTTCATAATAATTTAAACTTTTCAGAACAATGAAACCATAGCCAACAGTATCATTGCCTTACTCAATGTCGACAGTCAGAAAGTTAAAGAAAAGGCGAAAGTAGTACAATCAAGAATCCAGTCTGTCGGTAAATTAGTTATGCTTTCACATCCGCCTATTTATTAACACTATAATAAATTGTGCAATGTAACATAATTTTGTCTTGGTATATTACAAAGTTACCTTTTTTATGGGTAGTTGTACTGACAAAGTTTGGGTTCTAAGCTTTCTAATCTTTTATTCAATTTCTCTTTAATTGCCAGCAACTCTGTCCTGAGACTGAGTAAAAAAACCTTTAGACTTTTAGTACAAGAGACTATGTTATACCCCTATACACTCGTTTCTATATAAACTTTATCGACAAAAATGCAAATAAATGAACTGTTCCATCGAGCGGTCCAAAGAACTATAAAAATCGACTGTTAAAATGCGCTGTTGGACCGGAGTGACTTCACACCTACAATTCGTGACGTTAATGCATTGTTTGGAATCTATGGAGATCACAAAACAGTTATTGACTGGGTTTTCGGTTAACAGATGATTTGTTGGACCCCCAAACAATCTCTCAACAGTTTGTCTTCGGGTCCAACAAATCAACTGTTGTCAACTGTTTTCTCTTATAAAAAAAAGTACGCCTTAACGTTCACAAACACGTGATGTCACAATCAGTACATACCCGCAAGGACAGATAACTCTGCAATAAGCAAACACACTTAGTACATGTATCACCTAGTATCTAATAGTATGCATGTGCTTTATTTATCTTATCCTTCTTTATATAACCCTTTTTTCTACATGCAGTGTATCTTGCAATTTGAGACTAATCGTATCTTCATTTTTTTTAATAACTTCTCAATGTCATTTTCAATATCGTTTGTTATTGATTCATGAATGATTTGCTTTATCGTTTTGTTTGAAGCCATCAACCTCTGCATTAATTATTAACTGTAAAGTCAAAATGTTTTCTCTGTAAAAAGTGGATATTTAAACATGAAATTAATATTTTCTTATTCATTTAGAAGTTTATCTAGACCTGGAGATTTTGTTTTGTTTTGTTTACTTATTCGAAATGAATTATTAATGTCATTGGTGTTTCAGCCAATCCAATGAAAGGATTTCAAATCGTCTGTCGTCCGTACATGAATAGTTTCTTGTCACTGCTGTTTAGCTCTGAAGCTGTATTTTCTCCCTTTGGTACCCTGATGCAGATATAATATTATTGAAACAACAGGAAACTTTTTTTTATTCTTCCAGCATCACCCTGTTTTACTGTATGTATTGTATATTTTATATTATCTTGACCATGTGTAAGACGAACCGCTAAGCTCAATATGTATAGTTTAACGTCTGTTATTATTATTATTGTGGTGACATACAGCGACATATTAAAGTCGTTAATTAAGACTTCATATTTAATCCCTAAAGAAGAGAAATTTAGTTTTTCAGTGCTGTGCGCGAATACTAGAACCACATAGAGTATTGAACAATTAAAACATAATTGACAGGTATAAACCACATTATGGTACAATATTTTTAAATAGGACACACGAACATGGCATTGTCTTCAACACAATGTCTACATAAAGTATATATGTATAACTAAATCATTTATTTATTTTTGATTTGTGTATGTCGGAAAATCTTGTACAGGTCATCCTCGATACTCCAGGGGTTCACATACCATCTCTACACCCCTGGACTATCTCATAGTAAAATTGAAGGCAGCTCAGAGGAACATATCTGAACCAATCACAGGGCTGCAAAAAAATCTCTGAAGACTACGGAGAGAGCGACGCCCAATTTCAAAGTCCACCACAGTGTACCGGCTCTTTTGATGTACATCAAAGGATTAAATTACCTGCTTTATTATGTTGCCTCCAGTTTTACTAAGAGATAGTCCAGGGGTGAAGAGATCATAAGTGATCGGAACCCCTGAAGTATCGAGGATGGGTCCAGGTGTTCATAAGGGGATAAAGTTAATAACAGTTTAACGATATCTTTCAAATCTAGATAAAATAACATCTTTTAATACTGACATTATCTTTTTAACCTACTTACAGATTTTATTTCACGATATAATCACAGATTTTGCAGCAAATGAGAAAAGAAAATCTCACTAATAAAGTGATTTAGTTAATCACCATTCGAACAACCGGGGCCTGAATGCAAGGATTGGACTACGTGTATTAGATTTTTGTTAATTTATTTTACAATGTTATACGATATTTAAATGTTATACATGTCGTCCATTCACCATGTGTAATGACTCTTCTATTTGGGTTATTGGTTTTTGTTGCTGTTGTTGGTGTTTGTTTGTTTGTTTGTTTTTTTTTTTGCTATTTTCCATTATTAAGAGCTTCCACGTTCATTACGGAGTCTGGACGAAGACTCCATTATGAGGTACAAAAATGCTTTACGTTATGGGACAACGCCAGATCGCCACATTAGACTGATGGTTCTGGGTCATAAAGGGGCTGGAAAATCGTCCCTTTGTCGGCGACTAATTGACAAGGATCTTGAAGGAATTGAAAGCACAGAAGGTATAGACCTTTATGTACAGCAGCTCTTAGTGGATCTGCTAACCTCAAGGTGGATTGTTCAAAACAAAGGTAATGTTATTGATGTTTCGATATGTGTATAAGCTAGTATAGGAAATAAGCTTACACATATAGGCCGTTTGTTCATAAAGGGTGTCTAAATTTGGAATCTTCTTTCACTCTTCAAAATATGTAAAGTAACCGAATAGATTATGTTATTCCGTGAATTTGATAACATGCTTCAACATATGTGTACAATAACACTATAGAAGAGGTCCACTTTTACAAAGACACAACACAAACATACCAGTCTGCCAAAACACACATACGCTCGCTACACGCAGTTCCATCATATACATATACAAAGGAAACATCCTTATCTGCTCAAAGGGCGTTACGCTTACTCAATTAACCAAAGACTGGATGGTCAATATTTATAAATTTTCTATCACTAGATAGAACTTTATAATTTTACCTACATGTAGTTCAATGCTTGAAATTACCGGGTACTTTGTCTTATCAGGTGCAGAACTAGATAGCCCGGTTATCAAATTAGCAAACGCAATGGAAGGTACTGATATAGACAAATGTCACAAAGATGATATGACTGTTCAGAGTCATAATCAAACTCTACCACAAGGCTCTACTGACAGCCTCGAAGATATCGATCAGAATGCCTCAAATCACTCTAAATACAAGACAAATGAAGAGGAAGAGAGCGATGACGAATTCGAGGATGCATTAGAGTATTTAGATTTAAAAAACGAAATCAAGGGACAAATGACAACACTTGAACAAGTTTTTAACACACGACTATCACACGATTTCAACGGTAAGATATATGCCAGTATATCTCTTTTTGATTTCGCCGGTGACCAAATCTACTACGACTCTCATCAGATGTTCCTTGCACTCGAATGCGTCTACATCATTGTGGTTGACCTCACTGAAGCAGAGAAAGGTCACAAATCAGTGATAGGCAAGTTGAATAGCTATGAAGTACATTATAAACAATCTTGATATATTTTATAAAACGTATATTAAAACTGTATTGTCCAGTGCATTCTATGGGTGTACCTATTTCTATATTTGACACTGGTTCCTCTGTAGAAATCGTTACTACACGAAGTTCAAATCGGTTGGTTGATTGTGTAACTTACCACTTATTGTAAATTTATTTGTATTATTAACTCCAAGTCTTTGATTTTCCATTAAATGTCGTTCGCGAATATAAAACAACAAAAAATCGAAACATACATAAGCTGTTCCATGCTTAAAGTATGTAATTGAACTGTTTTAGATGAAGCACGGTTTTGGCTTGCATCAATTCTAGACTATACTGCCATAGGAAAAGATGAAGGGAACAACACTGTGTACAACACTGTGTGTCAGTGTCCACCAGTCTTATTGGTCGGAACACACAAGGACAAGCTCCGGTTTAAAGTGAGAAACTCCTGTGTGAAACAAGTTTGATATCAATTCAAAAGCAATTTCGAGACTTCCTAGATTTGACATAGATTCGTTTCCTGTGTGTCGTTAATGACTCAGAGATCATTTTAACTTTCAGAGCACCTCATTTTGATGGATCCAGCAATCATTTGTTTTTATTATTTTGTTTGATGCAGCTTTTACATTAATTAATACTTTTAGATATTATTATAATACTTCCTCTTTAGGAAACATAGTATTTCATTTAGAAATTTGTCTATTTCAAAATATTTTTAGATTTCTTTTTATTTATCTGGTATTTTGTTACTTCTTCGAATTGCATTATTAATAATATTGGTGTTTTAGCCTTTCGCATATCTATATTGGAAGCTTGGAGTAAGAATTTGAGAAAATTTTCTCGGTACGTTCTCCGCGTAGGTAAATATAATTAATGTACTGAAAAAGTAAATAATAATAAACATATTATTTATTTTGTTTTACAGACAGACAAAGAGAAAGAGAATTTCGGCCTTAATGTTCTGCAAGATCTGCTCTCTGCTCCCGAACTTGAACGTATCGGTAAATACAGCTTTGCTGGTATGTTTGTTGTAGATAATACAATAATTGATCCCGTAATTGGGAAATTGAAGATGGCTGTAATTGATGCAGCCAAATCTCATGAAAAATGGGAGAGGCCAATTCCAACAAAATGGTTTCCCCTGGAAAATGAAGTGATGAAACTGAGAGCGAAAGGACAGAAATTGATGGAATTCGATTCACTGATTGAACTAAACGAAGCCCTGGAATACCCACTGCAGCAGGAAGATATCACTGTCTTCCTGAAATATCTCCATGCCGAAGGCTTAGTCTTCTTTGAAGGAGAGTCAATGAGAAATCTGATCATCATTGATTTGCAATGGGTAATAAATGTTTTAAAGCATATCATTACCACCGAAAACATGATGAAACGAATCTGTTCACCAAATCTACATAAAAAACAGCAAATGCTTATTACTGAAGCAAAACTATTTCCAGAATATGCAGAAGAAGTCCTTAAGAATTTCGACGTGAACCTAACCTCTTGTCATATCAAAAGCGTACTCTTGTTCATGGAGAAAATGAATTTAATTTCAAGGTATGCTGCCACCCAGCCTGACTTCTGGATTGTCCCATGTATGTTGAAAGCAACACACTATGCCACTGTTCTTGAAGAGTTAAAATTTGATCAACAAATAAAGACATGTGTTTTTTATCTCGATACGGAAAACACGGGTATGGGCAATGCATTTTCTAGCCAAATGATGGCCGCATGCATTGGAAAATGGTCTCTGGTCAAAGTGAAGGGACGGTTGGTTCTCTACAGGAATATTGCTTCTTTTAAGATCGATGATCGTTGGCGAATGCTGATACATATTGAAGAGGCTGTTGTGCAGGCGGTGATATACACATTCTCACAGGAAGAAACCTACATACCCCATGGAATAGGAGAAGATGCACGCTTATTTCTAGAGAAAGCATGCAAATCTATTATAGAAAGAAACCAGAAAGTCGCCCATATACGCAGATGTGTCCAATGTACGTTGAAGATAAAGGCAGATAGTAACCCCGTAGAATTTACATCTCTGATGAAATGCAGGGAGATAGAATGCTGTGAGGGGATGTCGGATCATCTCCATGTCATTGGACTTAAATCTCTTCAACACTGGATTACGTTGGAAAACGTACCTGTAAGTATATAATCGTTTCATTTTATAAAATTGTGGAAGATATGATTGAACTGGAAGTGTTTATTTTTAGTTTATTCAAATTCACAATTGATGACGAAAATCGCTAAATAAATGATCTATTCGAGTTATTACATGTTTCTCTATGCAAACTCACCCATTTCGTTTTCTTTTGTTTTCCATATAGACTGAACATAAAGGCTTATCGGAACGTAAGTTGGACAGTTAAAATAAACATAAAATTTAAGGAAAATGCCAACTGAAGGAAAATAATTCAGCAATTTGTCTAATAATGATTGATATGCGTACGCATATTCAATAGAGTACTTTGTTTTAAATTAAGAAAGGTTATTATTACTAAATAACTTGTTATACCATGTAACTATATAAAATGCCTCAATTCAAAGTTAAAATTATTAATTCATGATGATATTCTACAATGTATTAGATGATAAATTAAACACAAACATATTTTCATATTGTGTAAATGATAACTATTGCCACAAAACTGAGTTGATGACTTCAATTTTACGTAATAGCGATTGCAGGTACCGACACAGTTAGAATGGTGAAAAAGCAAGAGGTGACGTCGACGTTCCCTAAATTCCCACCACTGAGTATGAAAAAGAGAGAATTGCAAGGCAAGAAATATTAAAATTATAGTTTGCAATATTCTATCAATGCCTTCAACTACAAAATGTAGTTTTAAAAGTGACTTGACAATTGCCTTCTTACAATTATCATATTATAACCTTTGTACTGTATATAAATACACAATAGAGTCTCGATGAATGTTTGTATTCTTTGCTAAACTTAATATTGGATTAACATGCTGTAACTTTATGACATAGATCAGGTGCCAAGTGTTTCTAGGTTACAATGCTAGTTTCCTTTAATTCCTTTTCCATTTTCAAAATGTTCACTAAATTATAAATAAAAGTACCAGAATGGATGTTTTGAATACTGAAACGCAGATTTTTGGAGTGCGATTAAATTGTATTTAGCACGCAATTAGAAATCAAGACAATTAAGTCAAAATATTTCAAATACACATAAAGTAGAAAAATACGCCTCTCAAGCACGACTTGTACACGTAAAATAATATCACCACGAAAATATGCGAGCTCACCATATATTCCCTTAACATTCCTTAAAGATGCTCACCGCTGACAAATGGTATTTTTTCTCTATCAAAAGCAGGAGCTTCAGTTACGGAAGTTACTTACTTTACACCATTACCACAATTGAAAGTTTGAGTTTCAAATTTTACTTCAAGGTTAAAATATTAAAAGCAATTAATCGCATCCTGAAAAAATTCCGTGGCACTGTGTCCTTTGTGGCATGAAGTACTGATTGTGCATGCACCAAAAGCAAAATACATTATTTTGTATTATTTTTTGTGTTAATTAGACATATATACACATGATTTAACGCTAATTGTTCAAATGATGAGTATCGTTTATGCTCTGTCGGTGGTGGAGCATCTTTAATATTGGCATAACCATCTTCGTATTCAAATCGATCAGTTACAAAGTGTAGTTGTTGATCATATATTAATTTTTGAATCGTGAGTTGGCTGTTGTACCAACCCGCAGTTATGGGATCGGGATATCTAGAGGCAGTGGTCTTGTTACTTTTATGCATACTTCGAATATTATGTAAAACCCGAGTCTAATGAAAAGATATCTATGTTTTACATATTTCTGTTGTGTTTTATTTCAAAAAAAGATTATATCCTATTTTTTAGATTGTAGCAATTAAGATAGTTAACTATATGTCAATAAGTTGATCTTCAAAATATTGCTTTTCCTTCACAGAGCTTTCCGATAGAAAAGGCGTTTTAATGAAAGCCTATGATGACTCGTTCACCGACGAATCCCTAAAAACAGTACTGTTATGTTGCGATTCAGTCGGTATGCTGAAATCAGACCACGGTATATCTACAGTCTTTCGGGTGGGGACGAACAGAATCCTAACAACGTTTCATTCTGTTGAAGTACTAATGCGTAAGTATTCAAAATACACAATACGTAAACATACATTGCATTGAGTCTGATCATTATAATAGGTTTCTTTTGTCGGTCTCATTTGTTCATGTATTAATCGAGTTTTTGCCATTTGATCCGCATTTTTTCTTGTTTTGAAACTTATTGAAAATACCACTATTTCAAATCAGATTAAACAAGGTGGCCAGGATATTTCGTTCCCTCTATTTTGCATTTTTATTCTTGTTTGCTGCTTGGTCTTCCATATTCATACCGACTCCTATTTCTTCAACCTGAAGTCATAAGACCAAATAATAATATTACCATGTAAATCAAAGAGGGTCAATTTCAAGCATATGATTTACCAATAGACCTTTAATAAGTACTTGTGTATAAAAAATCTAATTAGAATTTATCCCCGACTCTCTCTTTCAAAGCCAACGAAAACCAACGATTATGAAATGAAAGATTTTAATTGATAAAGTTTGAAAGAATATTTACTTGTTTGTTAGAGATTTACGAATAACTATAAAGATAATAGATAAAATGAACTAAATCCATGAACAAGATAATACTTTAGCTATCTAGACGTAAAACTTCATAAAATTAACTTTAAAATAGCGTAGGTATTTTAATTGTCATCTATCTATGTGAACATCACATTTTAATTACAGTTCAGAAAGCTGAGCAAGGTCTAATACGAAACCCTGAAAACCTCAGCAGGGAGAGTATAGTTGTCATTTTCAATAATGAGCCATTCAGGCTAGCTCCGTGCTTGGAGGCATATGACGCCAATCTTGACTACGCTGTATTGACCATAAACCCTGGTCCCAACCAGAGCCTTCCTCCACCACTCGTGCCCTTATCCACGCACCTACCAACAGATTTTCAAAGATTAACAGCTATTATTGGTTTCGGACACACTTGCCATGAACAAAAAACTGTAGATCCGCATGTACCAATTTTGTCTCATACAGATGAACAACTGCAGCGAGCCGTGCATTGGGTCCAGTACAGACAAGAAACTATTCAGGAAGAATTGATATCCTGTGGAAATGGTAGGTACAAAGCTACCGAAGCCTATTCTGTTTTAAATAGAGACGACAAACTGTGTTTACGTTCAATCATGGAGAAAGGTGGGTCAGGTTCCCCTGGCATTGTGCTAACTCCGAATGGCCCACGCGTAATAGCCATGCTACAAGGGGGTTTGCCTAGCTTTTACTGGGCATTGCCAGAAGAGCTAAGAAACTACATTCCATTAGAATTTCGGGTTGAATTCGGTATTTGGATGGGGGCTATACAGCATCATATTGAAAACGCTGATATCAGACAAGACATATTTCCAGATTGACAGACTAAACTACCGTAATGTTGACTGAATTCCCTGGACAGTCTTTAACTTGGCATTACCACAAGGGCCAAGACGCTACATTCCTTTCAGAGTTTCGGGTTCAATATAAATTTTGGATGCGTGTTATACGGCATCATATTGAAAACGCTGGTTGCGAAGATATCAGACAGGACATATTTCAAGATTGAAAGATTGAAATACTCCAAACTGAATTCATTGAATAATATATACCGATAAGTAATAATTTAGTTATTTACTAAGTAATTCAGGCGTGAATGTGTGCGACACGTGGAGTGCATTTTGTTTATTCCACGTGTAATATTATTTAAGATTTCAAGCGTGTCAAATAGCTACTATCATTACCCGACCATCAGTACATTTATTAATTTTCAACCTAAACATGTACAGGTCAAATCTAGTTAACTGCTCATCAGCTTGGACGTACTACAATGTAGAAACAAAATCATGTAATTTATGTCTGCTACAGCTAAATTCTGGTTGATATTGTTTAAAGATGCTCCACCGACGACAAATGATATGTTTTCTCTATAAAAGAACAGGATAAGATAAATCAGTATTTTTCTTCAGTAACAAAAGTTTCTTATTTTACACCATTACCACAATTGAAAATTTTCAGGATAGAAGTATTGATTTTTTTTTGCATTCCGAAAACAAGAGGCCCATGGGCCTTAACGGTCACCTGATATTTGATAAAATATATCTTATCATTTACTAGCCAACTAATGTCTTATGCTCATGAAATAGGAACATAGACCTAACTAACAGGTCTACATACCAATTTTCTTTAAGATTTGTGCATTATAGTGTTCACAAGGTTCAATAATTATTATCGCAAATGGCAATAACTCTGTAATCAACCTAATTTTCGAACTCGTCCGAGATCTTTTCAATGTTAGTCTACACAAGTTTAGCTGGGTGTATATTTACTCACGTAATCGTATTCACAAGATCCCATCATAATCATTAGTGCAAAGGACAATAACTCCGTGAATACCTGTTGTAGCAAGCTCAATTTCGAACTTGTCCGAGTTCTTTCTAATGTTTGTCTTCATACAAAGTTAAGCCCGGTTCATATTTACTCAAGTTATCGCGTTCACAAGGTCTAATACTGATTATTAGTGCAAAGGGCAATAACTCCGTAAATTACCTACGAATCAAGCTCGTCCGAAATCTTTCTAATGTTACTATACATACCAGGTTTCATTAAGGTCGGTTTATATTTACTCAAGTTATCGCGTTCACAATGTCCAATAATAATTATTAGTGCAAACGGCAATAACTTTGTAACTTACAGTCGAATCACACTGATTTTCGAACTCGTCCGAGATCTTTCCAATGTTAGTCTATATAAAAAGTTTCATTAAGCTCGGTTTAAATTTACTAAAGTTATCGCGTTCACAAGGTCCAATAATAATTATTAGTGCAAAGGGCAATAGCTCCGTAAATAACTATCAAATCACGCTGATTTTCGAACTCGTCCGAGATCTTTCCAATGTTAGTCTACATACAAAGTTCCATTAAAGGGACAATTCAGTCTAAGAGAACATTAAAATTTGTATATATATAAGATAAAACAACGTCTAATGGAAATTACATCAGTCAGTTTTACTGTGATATGCCTGAAACGCCTATGGCGGTGACACGTGTGTGAAATATTCAAACTTGCTCGCTGTCCGCCATTACACACTGTGGTCGAACTTCTTGTATGTCGAACCCTGTCCCTTGCTCGTAAAGTAATGCAACTTTTCGCTAGAACTGCTCAAATCGCTCTGACAGTAGTGTGTTTACCTTATTAGGTGAATTGTCTTGCCTAAAAATCATTTTATCACCTTCTCAGTGGTTATGTAGTTCATTTGTTTAACGTGCGTGACTTTGGCTCGGGTATGGGTACAGAGTTAATATTGTACCTGCTTAATCGTATTGATCAACGATTTGATATTTCAACGATATTAATTAAAATACTTGACAATGTTGTGGAATTTGTCAATGTTTTACGTTATATGTTTCATAAGAAATGTAGAACAATACATTTATGCTATAGTTTGCTTATTGGTTATGTAAAAGAATTTGCCTGAGTGAATTGTCTCTTTAAGCTCGGATTATATTAACTCAAGTTACCGCGTTCACACAAAATGTTAACGGACGACGGACAAAAGACTATCGCAATAGGACACCATGACCTATATTGAATTAAGAACTGATTGTGAACGCCACAAAATAAAAAAAAATCATAAGCATTTCTGTGTTATACATCAGTTATTGTTCAAATGATAGGTATCTTTTGGCGGTGGAGCATCTTTAAAGGTCGCAATGTAGACGATTGTAGACTTTCTGTGAAGAGTAATTTCAGAAAATACCAATCCCTTTTGGACCAGACATTGTTGATTATAAATGAAAAAAATAAACATTATGTATGTTAATGAATTTATTCCATGATGACATGAGAAATGATGGTGATTATGATGATGAATATGGTTTATATGACGAGGCGAATTGAATTCCACATCTTAAACGGATTTCATAATCGTGTCAATCCTTAAACCATGTATTAATGGCAGTACTGTACTTCACTTTATGTATTGAAATGCACTGAATATATTAAGTGCAAGCTGTTTTCTTCGGGTCAAAAATTCACATCCATATTCCAGTTCTCTACATTACGCATAAGAGCATTTCATCTGTGGTCGTTATAATGCTTAAAAGGACAAACGTTTTACCTATTTATAAACAATATATTATGTAGTGTCTGATCCCCTTTTTTATTTACACATTTTACGATGTTTATAAAGTATGGCAATGTCTAGTATCAGCAGTCATTCATACATAAAGATGATCCATTTAACCAGACAGAGTATAGCAACAGTAACATGGGTGCATTTCTGCTTCATATGACGGTTCTTCGACTTCTCCAGATTCTTATACATATCAACTACACGTATATTTTGCTTATTCCATTTTCACGCGTGCTTATTAAAGTCCAACAAAAACACCATGACAGTGTCGTAAGATTGCGAAGCTCACACAATTTAGCAACAACACTATTACTGCAATGTATCAATCAGCGGAAGCTGTAGCTGGTGATTTCTCTACCTTATCTGGCCCGACATGAAGTGTTAGAGGATGCTATGAATCACTGGTCCTATTGTTGTTGTGTCTCTCTGATGACACTGTGTTGTCCGTCAAGTGTCTCTCTGATGACACTGTGATGTCCATACCACACACATTTCCATGCTTGTTGGAAGACGAATACAAACATACTGGTGTAGAAATAAGTTTAACAATCTCTTCTTTTTTTTCACAAATTCAGCTTTTTTTGGGTGGCTTCTGTAATGACTGTGCCTGAAATCAAAATTGCATTAAATTCATTTATCATTTTACTCATTGGAAACATGCAAATTAAAGAGAATTAAAATTTCACAATTCAGCTAAATGCATTGGAAATATACTTGCTATGGTGTAATACATATCTTTGCTACGATGTGATATTTTTCTATCTTTATACAATCAATATTTTACACAAAAAACATGCCTATTAACTCAGACTAGCAGTTTACAATATCGGAGGAAAAACATTTTTACTGACATTAAGATACTGTAAACCAAATATTTTCGTGTGTAAATTATTTTCGAATATTTCACGGGAGATAAGAACTCGTGAAAATAAATAGCTGCGTAAAAGATTCAACTTCAAGTGCAGTAGAGACCTAGAATTCATGAAAGTAAATCGCTGCGTAAAAGATTCAACTTAAAGTACAGTAGAGTAAAAAAAATCGTGAAAATAAATCGCTGCGTAAAAGATTCAACTTCAAGTACAGTAGAGCCCTTTCCATGTAAATCGTGAAAATGACGTTGGGCATGTTAGAGGGAAATTGAGTCGTGGCGAAAACTAATTGGTTCACAGTATATTACGTTAGATCAAGTTCCGATATAGCAGTTAAATTTCGTGTGTTGTGTTTTTTCGCTATATTCTCGTTTTAACTGAAATCCACGAATTCTCAATACCAGCGAAATACTCATAAATGAATGATTTCAATAGTTAAAAGAATCAGTAATAAGTAAGCCGCCTAACCCCCGCAAATTAACCCCCGCAAATAATCGACCCCGGAAATTTAAAGGCTCTACATTAAGTCAAGAGTTACTTGTGGACTTGTTTACCTCCGACATGCCTCGCTGACTCATCATCATTGTGACCCTGGAGTTGTAGAGGTCAAACACAAACTGGGCCATGTGAGACATGTCCTCCATCACCATTACATTGCCGTCTGCTGGTTCATTGATCTAAGAGACAAAATGAGAACATTCTAATATCATTCATATTCTCTTTCACCTTTGAAGCCCCACTACTTTTCCGAAACAAAAATAAAAAGTTTTCTTCAAAACAATAATAACATAACAAAATGTATAACGGTGGTCTTAGAAAGAGGTTGCAACATCAAACAACTCTCTGAGTAATCTATGGATAGCCATTTTGGAGAGAAAGTGTATAAATCTTACTTATACCATAATGCCAATATTCAAAACAAAACGAGAAATGGGAACACAATGAAATATGGCCCAAAACACGCTAACAACCTTATTGTATTCATCATGATTTTCATCCAAATCGATCTTGTATATGTATTTTTTATATGGTCAAAAATGTCTTAAAAGACCACACAAGAAATGATTTTAAATGACAGGTTTTACTGCATTTGTATTAAGAATATATTGTAATAAAAATTGTCTTTGATGTTTGTTTATATTTTTTTTATCGGTACATATGACATCTTCCAAGATTTTAAAACCATTTCAATACCCAATATGAATGTACTCCGAGAGGGAAAAAATCAAACTGAATTTTAATTTATGTCCTTTTGTGCATGGATAATTTATGTTTCTTTACAACAAAATATAATACTTCATCTTCTTTCAGACAAGTCCTAAACTAAATGACAAATATTTAGATGGTTTTGAAAAAAATATATACGTTTTAAAATAGTGGGTGACTAGTTAGGTAATACCGTAAAGCCTGTTATTTCTACAGGTCAAACTTTTCGCAATTTGATCTAAAAACGAGGAAAATCAAATTTAAGCTGTTATAAACTTTCGCAATCTGACTATGAATTGCAAAGATATCATTCCATGAAATAATCGGCTGTACAGTATCCAACGTGTAAGAAATGCCACTGACCTTACGCTTTGTGGGATACATCTCCTGAGGAACGATCTGTAGTTTCTGTGGACGGGACATGAGCTGAAAGGTAAACAGATTTAATTAAGTGAGCGGTACCAGGAAAATGATAAGCTAAATCTCATTGATTCCATAAACTCTTAAAGATGCTCCACGCTGACAAATGGTGTTTTTTCACTATCAAAAACAGGAGCAAACGATTTAGTTATTTTCTTCAGTTACAAAAGTTACTTACTTTACACCATTACCACCATTGAAAAGTTTAAGCTTCTAATTTTACTTCAAGTTAAAAATATGAAAAATAATTAATTGCATCCCGAAAAACAAGAGATCCCAGAGGGATCTTGGCGCCCACCAAAGAATGATCTATGTCTGACAATAGAAAGACGGATCTTTTCTCTGCTTTTCAACTTTTTTACTACATATTACTACATATGAAATTTGAGAAAGATCCTTTCAGTACTTTCTGAGATATATAACACTGACAAACTTCAATAATCAAAATCAAAGATGTTGTTGACCGATCAGTCCCAATATGCAATATGCAGGTCCTAGGAGTACCTACATATAAAATTTGAGACAGATCACTTCAGTACTTTCTGAGAAAATAGCGGTAACAAACTTCAATTACCAAAATCAAAATGGTGGCCTGGCCATCTTATTGACCGTTCGGACCCAAAATGTAATAAGGGATCTAAGGGAACCTGCACATGAAATTTGAGACATATCCCTTCAGTACTTTCTGAGTAATAGCGGTAACAAACTTCAACTATCAAAATCCAAGATGGCGGCCTGGCGGCCATCTTGTCGACCGATCGGTCCCAAAATGAAATATGCACAACAAGGGCCCTAGGGGAACCTACATGTGAAATTTGGGAGAGATCCCTTCAGTACTTTCTGAGAAATAGCTGTAACAAACTTTAACTATCAAAATCCAAGATGGCGGCCTGGCGGCCATCTTGTTAACCGATCAGTCCTAAAATGCAATATGCACAACTAGGGCCCTAGGGGAACCTACATGTGAAATTTGAGAGAGATCCCTTCAGTACTTTCTGAGAAATAGCGGTAACAAACTTTAACTATCAAAATCCAAGATGGCGGCCTGGCGGCCATCTTGTTGACCGATCGGTCCTAAAATGCAATATGCACAACAAGGGCCCTAGGGGAACCTACATGTGAAATATGAGAGAGATCCCTTCAGTACTTTCTGAGAAATAGCGGTAACAAACTTTAACAATCAAAATCCAAGATGGCGGCCTGGCGGCCATTTTGTTAACCGATCGGTCCTAAAATGCAATATGCACAATTATGGCCCTAGGGGAACCTACATGTGAAATTTGAGAGAGATCCCTTCAGTACTTTCTGAGAAATAGCGGTAACAAACTTTAACTATCAAAATCCAAGATGGCGGCCTGGCGGCCATCTTGTAAACCGATCGGTCCTAAAATGCAATATGCACAACTAGGGCCCTAGGGGAACCTACATGTGAAATTTGAGAGAGATCCCTTCTGTACTTTCTGAGAAATAGCGGTAACATACTTTAACTATCAAAATCCAAGATGGCAGCCTGGCGGCCATCTGTTAACCGATCGGTCCTAAAATGCAATATGCACAACTAGGGCCCTATGGGAACCTACATATGAAATTTGAGAAAGATCCCTTCAGCCCTTTCCGAGAAATAGCGGTAACAAGAAATGTTAACGGACGGAAGGACGGAAGGACGGACGGACGGAAGGACGGACACGACGGACCACGGACAAAAGTGATTTGAATAGCCCCACCATCTGATGATGGTGGGCTAAAAATCTGTGTCACTATATCCTATACGGAATAAAGTACTGATTTGCGCATGCACCAAAGGCAAAATAAATTATTTCATATTATTTTTTGTGTTAATTAGACATATATATACACGAGTAATACACCAATTATTGTTCAAATGATGAATGTCATTTTTGCTAGTTCGGCGGTGGAGCATCTTTAAGAAAAAAACATATACATATACATGTAAAAACAGTAATACAGTTTCAAAAGTTCCCCAAAAGATACATGCTGCTCTGTTATTAAATTAACATAATCTCATAAGATTTTGACATTAATCTTTTTTAATCAAGATTCAGCCGTTTTTTACCTTATTGAAGCTGGATAACTCAAAACAGTTGCTGAAAAGGCTGACCTGCCAAATACATACAGCCCAAGTCTAGCTCTGGGACATAGCAAACAACAAGCGCCTCACATCTCTGCTCAAACCAAATGAAATAACGCAATAATGAAATCTTCAATTTCATTGGCATTTTCACTAAGGATGAAATGGATAAACTAGGTATGATTTAAAACTAAAGGTAAAGAAGTTAAAGTCTAACATTTTGTTAAAACTCTTAAATCAGTTTTTCTTTGAAGTATCAGAATATTCCTCATACTGAAGAATCTTATCTTGGAATATGTATAGGTAGTGGTCCTTTTTTGCGAACAAACATGTCAAATTTTCAAACCTGTTTATTTTAGTTATGAACTTGTTGAATTTGCAAATTTTTCAAACATCATACATATAGTTACAATTAGTATGATAGCTGTGCTTATTGAAGCGCATATGGTACACCATACATAACTTATGTTAAATGTTGAATATTTGTCAATAGTGGCCAAGTTTTTCATCTAGAAACAATAGTGACATCTTAAACAAAACTTTCAAAAAATTTCCCTGAAGTTGTATTGTCTCTATTGATTCTTAGACAAAACTAACAAAGATAGTAACTGACTGACCTTAAGTGACAAACGGTCTTGCGTTTTCTGACCAGTGACTGGAATAATATAAATCATCTGCTGTCCTTTGGTACCTGTCCACCAGTGGTCACCTCAATTGGGAGATAAAATCACACATCTGTGAAAATAACTCAGCAACATCCAAATTCTGGTTTCCACAGGAAAAGAAAGATCAAAACACAAACACTCCAAAAATATCACTACAAAGGAACACATAATACATGGTTTCTCGTGTAGTTTATAGAAACATTTAGGAGACATTCATTATTTTTTGGTATAATCAACACTTGGATAAAAGTTAGTTGAGCTCACCTTATGTGGCTGGCCTATTGAAGGGATTTCTCTCCCACACCGTTGGTTAGATGACATCTCGTATCAAGATGTTTTTGTCCATTGTACGTGTTAGGATGGCGATTCTTCTCTGCTGGGTAACCTTGCATCCTCATATACATAACAGGCCACAGCATACTCGGCTTCAGCCAGATTTCTGTTTAGAAGGCGGAAAAGTTTAAGGATTATCAAATTTAGGACCAACATAAAACCCAAAACAAAACAGCATAGCACAGAGTTTCCCTCATCAAAGAGAAGCGGTTAAGGACCTTGCTGATCTATGTATTTAAATTGATGAAACAGATAGAACTGTAAGCAATGCCTTATTGATAGACTGTTAGTAACCGATTATCGAAGCATGTTATGTTGTCAATTATAGATATTCATTATAAATATGAATAAGCAATTCACCTATATACCAAGTAGACAAATATACCCAATTGTGACCAGGGAAGATTTTTTTAAAAGATGGGTTTTACGCACTAAATTTCCAATAACGTTAAAAAAGGCGAGTCGGCCGTACCTGTAGAAGTATGGATTTAGGCTGAGTCTCTTCCTACACCATTGAAGTCCTGGACGTCGATGAGCTGGAAAGTCGTGGACAAAGCCAGCATTGGCCAGGCGGTATATTTGGTCACTCTGACAATGGGGGCCAGGTTGCCTAGTTTACGGTATCTCCAGTTGTATAGGCTTGCAATGCTGTTTAAAGTTATAATTTATAACAAAAATATAAGTTTCCTGTCTCCAATATATTTCGCAACAGTTCAACAGTTGAGTATGATTAATTCATTATTTCTTCAGATCAGATTTGTTTTTAATTTCAAAGAGATTGACCATGCATGAAACAACTTAAAACTCTATTGGAAAGCATTACTGTAACTTTTAAGGAGCTTCCTTTCATACTGTTAGTAGCTGCTTTTCTATGGAGAATTTAAGTTTAGGGATATCACGACACTGGCATGGACATGTTGTTTAGAATAAAAAGCTTGTACATTTGGCTTTATAATGTGCCTGGAAGTTACAATTATAGCATATCTTCTTTTCATTCAATTCATCATCTATTCGTTAAATAATTTAAATAAATATATCAACAACTATCATGTCAAAACGTTTTTTTTTAATGCAAATTCAAACCATGAACTCAAATGATCCTACTGACCTTGACCTAGCCCTGCCCTGCAGCTTCAAGGTCGACTGTGGGTACGCCAAGTCGCACGAGGCTGTGTGAGAGCGACTGCTCCATGTTGGAGAATTTCTGGAAAAGCCATGTTCTTAATGAACAGGTGGGAGCTGATGGTGGTCTCCAATCATAATCCCAGCGCTTCAGACGGTTAATGTTGTCCTCAGGAATTCTGTAACAACACAAGATGTTAAAGGAATCGTGGAACAGAATTATCATGATGACCATTCCACACAAATGAAACACTATGCCATGCATGTGGAAATTGCAACACTTAAAGACATTAATTTATTGTCCTGTTGATTAAAGATTTGCTGTATATATAATTGTGTTAACTGGTAATCACTTAAGTGTCAATTTATAATATAGGCATAAATATGAATTAGAAAACACAAATTTTACTCAATATTTAAGTTAAAAGTGAAATCTGACCCTCAAGAGATATGTAAATGTTTATAATTCATGTTCTTTTGTCACGATGCAGACTTACTTGTAGGAGGAGAGGAATAAATGTTTCTATTTCCTAAAATTGTGCGGAACTCTTCCATCAAAATGTTGTCAAACTGAAAATGAAAATCAATGGTTAAGTTAATAATATTCAAGCTATGAATAAGTTTTTTCTTATCAAAAGAGCCAAAATTAATTATATTAAAGGAATGGGTAAAAAATGGACTTCAACATTAGCTTATAGCCTATCAAATACAGCTCTTCTTTAACCGATACTCTTTTTCACGTCAATAATTTATAATTAGACTGGTGATGATTTCACTGTTCCTCAATTATGAAGCACAAAAACTGTTGTTAAAGCTTAAAAAGTACTTTGCACCAGTGCTTATTTAAAGAAACTTATCAAAACGATAAATATGAAAGTATACTTACCTTTGAAACAGCTTGCACACTAGTCTCTCTTTTAGCGCAGCATGTGTTACAGTCATGGCAATGATCTTGGCTTCCTTAATCAACAGATAGTTTGCTCTGTCAGCACCACTTGCGTAGTAGCTCAAAAAGCTCGGAAAATCTGTAAACAAAGAGTTTTTGGTAAAAACCAGCTGAAGTTAGTTACGTCTTTTTTCAAGTACTTAATCAACCCAATTAAGTGCCTCCCCCTTTTTTAGGCTTCAATTTAACTGCAGACTGAAGAATATGAAAACTGGTGTGGTAAACCTTACTTGATTTCTTTTGCAAGTTTCATGAAAGGCTAGTCAAATTTGTTTCGTATATAATATAAGCAACCCACTTATTTGCTTCAATTTTTCAAGCGTCCTTGGCGCTTATTGATCAAAATATGTATATTTACTGTTTCTTATGAAGGCAAACACACTGCTTCACCTTCACATCTCTAGAGTATTAAAAACACAAGTTAACAAAATGGTTTTAAAAAATATTGTAGGACAGACTCTGTTTTTAGGTATTATTTTGTCATGAAAAATAAGCTTTTTAAACACAAGGAATAAATTAAAGACTCACATAAAATACCGAAATTGTTTTTTTCGTTAAAAGGCCCACTACCCTTTCCGGAGCAAGATTTAAAGGTTTCTAAAAACATTAAACAACAGAAGAAACTATATATCGATGGCTTAAGATGAGGTTACAAACACCCAAACATATGCAAGATTTCCCTGTCTTATGTACGATAACAGTGGAGATTCATTTCGCTGTTTTGCCGTTTAGCGCAGTGTATAGTCAACTCACCGCGCGGCATTTAGGACGACGGCGGGAAACATAAACGACCCGCGTTATGAAAATTAACCATTATTATTTATTCTAATTAAACAGTTTCTGAACGGATGATAAGTGCTAGTAAGTATAGTTAATAACTTTGCGACTCTTTACAATATTATTGATCTCGTTTTACATTCCCATTTAAAAATTTAAAAGCCGTTCGGAAAAGGTAGTGGCCTTTAAACGAATTATCCAGAAGATATGACAATTACTAACAGTGCCTTTAATCAGTATGAAAGAAACGGATAAATTATTGTTGATTTAAAACCATGAAAATTACAAAAAATAAATTTGCAGATATTAATAAAAG
>SAYR01066039.1:2908077-2919635 GCA_004382745.1 Argopecten irradians irradians | reverse complement strand
TGACATTAAGATACTGTAAACCAAATATTTTCGTGTGTAAATTATTTTCGAATATTTCACGGGAGATAAGAACTCGTGAAAATAAATAGCTGCGTAAAAGATTCAACTTCAAGTACAGTAGAGTAAAAAAATTCGTGAAAATAAATCGCTGCGTAAAAGATTCAACTTCAAGTACAGTAGAGCCCTTTCCATGTAAATCGTGAAAATGACGTTGGGCATGTTAGAGGGAAATTGAGTCGTGGCGAAAACTAATTGGTACACAGTATATTACATTAGATCAAGTTCCGATATAACAGTTAAATTTCGTGTGTTGTGTTTTTCCGCTATATTCTTGTTTTAACTGAAATCCACGAATTCTCAATACCAGCAAAATACTGATAAATGAATGATTTCAATAGTTAAAAGAATCAGTAATAAGTAAGCCGCCTAACCCCCGCAAATATGCTCCATGTGAAATATCGACCCCGGAAATTTAAAGGCTCTACATTAAGTCAAGAGTTACTTGTGGACTTGTTTACCTCCGACATGCCTCGCTGACTCATCATCATTGTGACCCTGGAGTTGTAGAGGTCAAACACAAACTGGGCCATGTGAGACATGTCCTCCATCACCATTACATTGCCGTCTGCTGGTTCATTGATCTAAGAGACAAAATGAGAACATTCTAATATCATTCATATTCTCTTTCACCTTTGAAGCCCCACTACTTTTCCGAAACAAAAATAAAAAGTTTTCTTCAAAACAATAATAACATAACAAAATGTATAACGGTGGTCTTAGAAGAGGTTGCAACATCAAACAACTCTCTGAGTAATCTATGGATAGCCATTTTGGAGAGAAAGTGTATAAATCTTACTTATACCATAATGCCAATATTCAAAACAAAACGAGAAATGGGAACACAATGAAATATGGCCCAGAAACACGCTAACAACCTTATTGTATTCATCATGATTTTCATCCAAATCGATCTTGTATATGTATTTTTATATGGTCAAAAATGTCTATAAAGACCACACAAGAAATGATTTTAAATGACAGGTTTTACTGCATTTGTATTAAGAATATATTGTAATAAAAAAATTGTCTTGATGTTTTGTTATATTTTTTTTATCGGTACATATGACATCTTCCAAGATTTTAAAACCATTTCAATACCCAATATGAATGTACTCCGAGAGGGAAAAAATCAAACTGAATTTAATTTATGTCCTTTTGTGCATGGATAATTTATGTTTCTTTACAACAAAATATAATACTTCATCTTCTTTCAGACAAGTCCTAAACTAAATGACAAATATTAAGATGGTTTTGAAAAAAATATATACGTTTTAAAATAGTGGGGTGACTAGTTAGGTAATACCGTAAAGCCTGTTATTTCTACAGGTCAAACTTTTCGCAATTTGATCTAAAAACGAGAAAATCAAATTTAAGCTGTTATAAACTTTCGCAATCTGACTATGAATTGCAAAGATATCATTCCCATGAAAATAATCGGCTGTACAGTATCCAACGTGTAAGAAATGCCACTGACCTTACGCTTTGTGGGATACATCTCCTGAGGAACGATCTGTAGTTTCTGTGGACGGGACATGAGCTGAAAGGTAAACAGATTTAATTAAGTGAGCGGTACCAGGAAAATGATCAGCTAAATCTCATGATTCCATAAACTCTTAAAGATGCTCCACCGCTGACAAATGGTGTTTTTTCACTATCAAAAACAGGAGCAAACGATTTAGTATTTTTCTTCAGTTACAAAAGTTACTTACTTTACACCATTACCACCATTGAAAAATTTAAGCTTCTAATTATACTTCAAGTTAAAAATATGAAAAATAATTAATTGCATCCCGAAAACAAGAGATCCCAGAGGGATCTTGGCGCCCACCAAAGAATGATCTATGTCTGACAATAGAAAGACGGATCTTTTCTCTGCTTTTCAACTTTTTACTACATATTACTACATATGAAATTTGAGAAAGATCCTTTCAGTACTTTCTGAGATATATAACACTGACAAACTTCAATAATCAAAATCAAAGATGTTGTTGACCGATCAGTCCCAATATGCAATATGCAAGTCCTAGGAGTACCTACATATAAAATTTGAGACAGATCACTTCAGTACTTTCTGAGAAATAGCACAATTGAGGCTCAGTGTAAAAAGTACTTGACAATTGCCTTCTTACAATTATCATATTATAACCTTTGTACTGTTTAGTAAAATACACCAATAGAGTCTCGATGAAATGTTTGTATTCTTTGCTAAACTTAATATTGATTAACATGCTGTAACTTTAATGACATAGATCAGTGCCAAGTGATTTTCTAGGTTACAATGCTAGTTTCCTTTAATTCCTTTTCCATTTTCCAAAAATGTCATTAAAATAAAGTAAACACCAGAATGGATGTTTTTGAATACTGAAACGCAGATTTTGGAGTGCCGATTAAAATTTTGGGAAATTAGCACTGCCAATTAGAAATCAAGAAATTCATTCAAATGATTTCAAAATACACATAAGTAGAAAAATCACGCCTCTCAAGCGCGAACTTGTAACACGTTAAAATAATATCACACGAAAAATATGCGAGCTCCACTGTATAATCCCTTAACATTCCTAAAGATGCTCACCGCTGACAAATGGTATTTTTTTCTCTATCAAAAGCAGGAAGCAGACGATTTAGTTATTTTTTCTTCAGTTACGAAGTTACTTACTTTACACCATTACCACAAATTAAAAGTTCTTGAGTTTCAAAATTTTACTTCAAGGTTAAATATAAAAAGCAATTATTGCATCCGAAAATATCCGTGGCACTGTGTCCTTCGTGGCATAAAGTACTGACTGCAATGCACCAAAAGCAAAAATACATTATTTTGTATTATTTTTTGTGTTAATTAGAACATATATACACATGGATTCCACGCGCTAATTTGTTCAAATGAATGAGTATCGTTTATGATTTGTCCGGCGGTGGAGCATGTTTAATTGGGCATAATCATCTCATATTCAAACTCATCATTACATAGTTTAGTTGTTGACCACATATTAATTTTTGAATCGTGTTTTTCTGAGTAGAGTTGACCTGTTGTATCACCCGCAGTTATGGGATCGGGATATTTTAGAGGCAATGGTCTCTTACTTTATTGCATATTCTAATATAACCCGAGCTAATGAAAAGAATATCATGTTTTACATATCTTCTGTGTTTTAACTTAAAATAAGATTATATCCTATTTTTTAGATTGTAAGCAATTAGATAATTAACGTATATAAGTTCGATATTTCAGAATATGCTTTTCCTTCACCAGAGCTTTCCGATAGAAAGGCGTTTTAATGAAAGCTATAATGATCGTTCACCGACGAATCCGCTAAAAACATACTGTTGGTGCGATTCAGTCGGTATGGCTGAAAGTCAACCACGGTAATATCTACAGTCTTTTAGGGTGGGACGAACAGGAATCCTAACAACGTTTCATTCTGTTGACAGTATCTTTGCCGTAAGTATTTCAAATCTGTATACGACACAATACGTGAATATTTAAAGAATTTCATTTCCAATTACATGTATTGCATTGCGTTTGATCATTATAATAGGGTTTCTTTTGTCGGTTTCATTTGTTCGTGTATGGATCGAGTGTTTTTGCCATTTGATCCGCATTTTTTTTGTTTTTGAAACTTATTGAAAATACCACTATTTTCAAATCAGATTAAACAAGGTGGCCAGGATATTTCGTTCCCTCCTATTTTGCATTTTATTCTTGTTTGCTGCTTGGTCTTTCCATATTCATACCGACTCCTATTTCTTCAACCTGAAGTCATAAGACCAAATAATAATATTACCATGTAAATTCAAAGAGGTCAATTTCAAGCCATATGAATTTACCAATAGAACCTTTAATAAGTACTTGTGTATAAAAATCTAATAAGAATTTATCCCCGACTCTTCTCTTTCCAAAGCCAACGAAAACCAACGATTATGAAATGAAAGATTTTAATTGATAAAGTTTGAAAGAATATTTACTTGTTTGTTAGAGATTTACGAAAACTATAAAGATAATAGATAAAATGAACTAAATCCATGAACAAGATAATACTTTAGCTATCTAGATAAACTTCATAAAATTAACTTTAAAATAGCGTAGGTATTTTAATTGTCATCTATCTATGTGAACATCACATTTTTAATTACAGTTCAGAAAAGCTGAGCAAGGTCTTAATACGAAACCCTGAAAACCTCAGCAGGGAGAGTATAGTTGTCATTTTCAATAATGAGCCATTCAGGCTAGCTCCGTGCTTGGAGGCATATGACGCCAATCTGACTACGCTGTATTGACCATAAACCCTGGTCCCAACCAGAGCCTTCTCCCACCACTCGTGCCCTTACCCACGCACTACCAACAGATTTTCAAAGATTAACAGCTATTATTGGTTTCGGACACACTTGCCATGAACAAAAAACTGTAGATCCGCAATGTACCAATTTTGTCTCATTACAGATGAACAACTGCAGCGAGGCCGTGCATTGGTCCAGTACAGACAAAGAAACTATTCAGGAAGAATTGATATCCTGTGGAAATGGTAGGTACAAAGCTACCGAAGCCTATTCTGTTTTAAATAGAAGACGACAAACTGTGTTTACGTTCAATCATGGAGAAAGTTGGGTCAGGTTCCCCTGGCATTGTGCTAACTCCGAATGGCCCACGCGTAATAGCCATGCTACAAGGGGGTTTGCCTAGCTTTTACTGGGCATTGCGAGAAGAGGCAAGAAACTACATTCCATTAGAATGTCGGGTTGAATTCGGTATTTGGATGTGGGCTATACAGCATCATATTGAAAACGCTGATGTCAGACAAGACATATTTCCAGATTGACAGACTAAACTACCGTAATGCTGACTGAATTCCCGCTGACCTTCTTTAACTTGCATTAACACAAGGGCAAGACGCTACATTCCTTTCAGAGTTTCGGGTTCAATATAAAATTTGGATGCGTGTTATACGGCATCATATTGAAAACGCTGGTTGCTTCGATATCAGACAGGACATATTTCAAGATTGAACGATTGAAATATCCAAACTGAATTCATTGAATAATATATACCGATAAGTAATAATTTAGTTATTTACTAAGTATCAGGCGTGAATGTGTGCGACACGTGGAGTGCATTTTTGTTTATTCCACGTGTAATATTATTTAAGATTTCAAGCGTGTCAAATAGCTTACTATCATTACCCGACCATCAGTACATTTTATGTAATTTTTCAACCTAAACATGTACAGGTCAAATCTAGTTAAACTGCTCATCCAGCTTGGACGTACTACAATGTAGAAACAAAATCATGTAATTTATGTCTGCTACAGCTAAATTCTGGTTGATATTGTTTAAAGATGCTCCACCGACGACAAATTTGATATGTTTCTCTATAAAGAACAGGATAAGATAAATCAGTATTTTTCTTCAGTAACAAAAGTTTCTTATTTTACACCATTACCACAATTGAAAATTTTCAGGATAGAAGTATTGATTTTTTTTTGCATTCCGAAAACAAAGAGGCCCATGGGCCTTAACGGTCACCTGATTATTTGATAAAATATATCTTATCATTTACTAGCCAACTAATGTCTTATGCTCATGAAATAGGAACATAGACCTAACTAACAGTTCTACATACCAATTTTCTTTAAGATTTGTGCATTATAGTGTTCAAGGTTCAATAATTATTATCGCAAATGGCAATAACCTCTGTAATCAACCTAATTTTCGAACTCGTCCGAGATCTTTTCAATGTTAGTCTACACAAGTTTAGCTGGTGTATATTTACTCACGTAACGTATTCACAAGATCCCATCATAATCATTAGTGCAAAGGACAATAACTCCGTGAATACCTGTTGTAGCAAGCTCAATTTCGAACTTGTCCGAGTTCTTTCTAATGTTTGTCTTCATACAAAGTTAAGCCCGGTTCATATTTACTCAAGTTATCGCGTTCACAAGGTCTAATACTGATTATTAGTGCAAAGGGCAATAACTCCGTAAATTACCTACGAATCAAGCTCGTCCGAAATCTTTCTAATGTTACTATACATACCAGGTTTCATTAAGGTCGGTTTATAATTTACTCAGTTATGCGTTCACAATGTCCAATAATAATTATTAGTGCAAACGGCAAATAACTTTGTAACTTACAGTCGAATCAACACTGATTTTCGAACTCGTCCGAGATCTTTCCAATGTTAGTCTATATAACAAAGTTTCATTAAGCTCGGTTTAAATTTACTAAAGTTATCGCGTTCACAAGGTCCAATAATAATTATTAGTGCAAAGGGCAATAGCTCCGTAAATAACTATCAAATCACGCTGATTTTCGAACTCGTCCGAGATCTTTTCCAATGTTAGTCTACATACAAAGTTTCATAAAGGGACAATTCAGTCTAAGAGAACATTAAAATTTGTATATATATAAGATAAAACAACTTCTAATGGAAATTACATCAGTTCATTTTTACTGTGATATGCCTGAAACGCCTATGGTGGTGACACGTGTGTGAAATATTCAAACTTGCTCGCTGTCCGCCATTACACACTGTGGTCGAACTTCTTGTATGTCGAACCCTGTCCCTTGCTCGTAAAGTAATGCAACTTTTCCGCTAGAACTGCTCAAATCGCTCTGACAGTAGTGTGTTTTCCTTATTAGGTGAATTGTCTTGCCTAAAAATCATTTTATCACCTTCTCAGTGGTTATGTAGTTCATTTGTTTAACGTGCGTGACTTTGGCTCGGGTATGGGTACAGAGTTAATATTGTACCTGCTTAATCGTATTGATCAACGATTTGATATTTTCAACGATATTAATTAAAATACTTGACAATGTTTGTGGAATTTGTCAATGTTTTACGTTATATGTTTCATAAGAAATGTAGAACAATACATTTATGCTATAGTTTGCTTATTGGTTATGTAAAAGAATTTGCCTGAGTGAATTGTCTCTTTAAGCTCGGATTATATTAACTCAAGTTACCGCGTTTCACACAAAATGTTAACGGACGACGGACAAAAGACTATCGCAATAGGACACCATGACCTATATTGAATTAAGAACTGATTGTGAACGCCACAAAAAAAAAAATCATAAGCATTTCTGTGTTATACATCAGTTATTGTTCAAAATGATAGGTATCTTTTGGCGGTGGAGCATCTTTAAAGGTCGCAATGTAGACGATTGTAGACTTTCTGTGAAGAGTAATTTCAGAAAAATACCAATCCCTTTTGGACCAGACATTGTTGATTATAAATGAAAAAAATAAACATTATGTATGTTAATGAATTTATTCCATGATGACATGAGAAATGATGGTGATTATGATGATGAATATGGTTTATATGACGAGGCGAATTGAATTCCACATCTTTAACGGATTTCATAATCGTGTCAATCCTTAAACCATGTATTAATGGCAGTACTGTACTTCACTTTATGTATTGAAATGCATGAATATATTAAGTGTAAGCTGTTTTCTTCGGGTCAAAAATTCACATCCATATTCCAGTTCTCTACATTACGCATAAGAGCATTTCATCTGTGGTCGTTATAATGCTTAAAAGACAAACGTTTTACCTATTTATAAAACAATATATTTATGTAGTGTCTGATCCCCTTTTTTATTTACACATTTTTACGATGTTTATAAGTATGGCAATGTCTAGTATCAGCAGTCATTCATACATAAAGATGATCCATTTAACCAGACAGAGTATAGCAACAGTAACATGGGTGCATTTCTGCTTCATATGACGGTTCTTCGACTTCTCCAGATTCTTATACATATCAACTACACGTATATTTTGCTTATTCCATTTTCACGCGTGCTTATTAAAGTCCAACAAAAACACCATGACAGTGTCGTAAGATTGCGAAGCTCACACAAATTTAGCAACAACACTATTACTGCAATGTATCATCAGCGGAAGCTGTAAGCTGGTGATTTCTCCATCTGATCTGGCGCGACATGCAGTGTTAGAGGATGCTATGAATCACTAGTCCTATTGTTGTAGTGTCTCTCTGATGACACTGTGTTGTCCGTCAAGTGTTTCTCGATGACACTGTGTTGTCCGTCAAGTGTCTCTCTGATGACACTGTGTTTCCTCAATGTCCTGATGACACTGTGATGTCCATACCACACACATTTCCATGCTTGTTGGAAGACGAATACAAACATACTGGTGTAGAAATAAGTTTAACAAATCTCTTTCTTTTTCACAAATTCAGCTTTTTTTGGGTGGCTTCTGTAATGACTGTGCCTGAAATCAAAATTGCATAAAATTCATTTATTTTTTTACTCATTGGAAACATGCAAATTAAAGAGAATTAAAATTTCACAATTCAGCTAAATGCATTGGAAATATACTTGCTATGGTGTAATACATATCTTTGCTACGATGTGATATTTTTCTATCTTTATAACAATCAATATTTTACACAAAAACATGCCTATTAACTCAGACTAGCAGTTTACAATATCGGAGGAAAAACATTTTTACTGACATTAAGATACTGTAAACCAAATATTTTCGTGTGTAAATTATTTTCGAATATTTCACGGGAGATAAGAACTCGTGAAAATAAATAGCTGCGTAAAAGATTCAACTTCAAGTGCAGTAGAGACAGAATATGAAAGTAAATCGCTGCGTAAAAATTCAATTAAGTGCATAGAGTAAAAAATCGTGAAAATAACGCTGCGTAAAAGATTCAACTTCAAGTACAGTTAGAGCCCTTTCCATGTAAATCGTGAAAATGACGTTGGGCATGTTAGAGGGAAATGAGTCGTGGCGAAAAACTAATTGGTACACAGTATATTACGTTAGATCAAGTTCCGATATAAGCAGTTAAATTTCGTGTGTTGTGTTTTCGCCTATATTCTCTGTTTTAACTGAAATCCACGAATTCTCAATACCAGCGAAATACTCATAAATGAATGATTTCAATAGTTAAAAAGAATCAGTAATAAGTAAGCCGCCTAACCCCCGCAAATTAACCCCCGCAAATATCGACCCGGAGAATTTAAAGGCTCTACAATTAAGTCAAGAGTTACTTGTGGACTTGTTTACCTCCGACATGCCTCGCTGACTCATCATCATTGTGACCCTGGAGTTGTAGAGGTCAAACACAAACTGGGCCATGTGAGACATGTCCTCCATCACCATTACATTGCCGTCTGCTGGTTCATTGATCTAAGAGACAAATGAGAACATTCTAAATATCATTCATATTCTCTTTCACCTTTGAAGCCCCACTACTTTTCCGAAACAAAAATAAAAGTTTTCTTCAAAACAATAATAACATAACAAAATGTATAACGGTGGTCTTAGAAGAGGTTGCAACATCAAACAACTCTCTGAGTAATCTATGGATAGCCATTTTGGAGAGAAAGTGTATAAATCTTACTTATACCATAATGTCAATATTCAAAACAAAACGAGAAATGGGAACACAATGAAATATGGCCCAGAAACACGCTAACAACCTTATTGTATTCATCATGATTTTCATCCAAATCGATCTTGTATATGTATTTTTTTATGGTCAAAAATGTCTATAAAGACCAACACAAGAAATGATTTTAAATGACAGGTTTTACTGCATTTGTATTAAGAATATATTGTAAATAAAAAATTGTCTTGATGTTTTGTTATATTTTTTTTATCGGTACATATGACATCTTCCAAGATTTTAAAACCATTTCAATACCCAATATGAATGTACTCCGAGAGGGAAAAAATCAAACTGAATTTTAATTTATGTCCTTTTGTGCATGGATAATTTATGTTTCTTTACAACAAAATATAATACTTCATCTTCTTTCAGACAAGTCCTAAACTAAATGACAAATATTAAGATGGTTTTTGAAAAAAAATATATACGTTTTAAAATAGTGGGTTGACTAGTTAGGTAATACCGTAAAGCCTGTTATTTCTACAGGTCAAACTTTTCGCAATTTGATCTAAAAACGAGAAAATCAAATTTAAGCTGTTATAAACTTTCGCAATCTGACTATGAATTGCAAAGATATCATTGCCATGAAAATAATCGGCTGTACAGTATCCAACGTGTAAGAAATGCCACTGACCTTACGCTTTGTGGGATACATCTCCTGAGGAACGATCTGTAGTTTCTGTGGACGGGACATGAGCTGAAAGGTAAACAGATTTAATTAAGTGAGCGGTACCAGGAAAATGATAAGCTAAATCTCATGATTCCATAAACTCTTAAAGATGTCCACCGCTGACAAATGGTGTTTTTTCACTATCAAAAACAGGAGCAAAACGATTTAGTATTTTTCTTCAGTTACAAAAGTTACTTACTTTACACCATTACCACCATTGAAAAGTTTAAGCTTCTATTTTACTTCAAGTTAAAAATATGAAAAATAATTAATTGCATCCCGAAAACAAGAGATCCCAGAGGGATCTTGGCGCCCACCAAAGAATGATCTATGTCTGACAATAGAAAGACGGATCTTTTCTCTGCTTTTCAACTTTTTACTACATATTACTACATATGAAATTTGAGAAAGATCCTTTCAGTACTTTCTGAGATATATAACACTGACAAACTTCAATAATCAAAATCAAAGATGTTGTTGACCGATCAGTCCCAATATGCAATATGCAAGTCCTAGGAGTACCTACATATAAAATTTGAGACAGATCACTTCAGTACTTTCTGAGAAATAGCGGTAACAAACTTCAATTACCAAAATTCAAAATGGTGGCCTGTTGGCCATCTTATTGACCGTTCGGACCCAAAATGTAATAAGGGATCTAAGGGAACCTGCACATGAAATTTGAGACATATCCCTTCAGTACTTTCTGAGTAATAGCGGTAACAAACTTCAACTATCAAAATCCAAGATGGCGGCCTGGCGGCCATCTTGTCGACCGATCGGTCCCAAAATGAAATATGCACAACAAGGGCCCTAGGGGAACCTACATGTGAAATTTGGGAGAGATCCCTTCAGTACTTTCTGAGAAATAGCTGTAACAAACTTTAACTATCACCATCAAGATGGCGGCTCGGCGGCCATCTTGTTAACCGATCAGTCCTAAAATGCAATATGCAACAACTAGGCCCTAGGGGAACCTACATGTGAAATTTGAGAGAGATCCCTTCAGTACTTTCTGAGAAATAGCGGTAACAAACTTTAACTATCAAAATCCAAGGATGGCGGCCTGGCGGCCATCTTGTTGACCGATCGGTCCTAAAATGCAATATGCACAACAAGGGCCCTAGGGGAACCTACATGTGAAATATGAGAGAGATCCCTTCAGTACTTTCTGAGAAATAGCGGTAACAAACTTTAACAATCAAAATCCAAGATGGCGGCCTGGCGGCCATTTTGTTAACCGATCGGTCCTAAAATGCAATATGCACAATTATGGCCCTAGGGGAACCTACATGTGAAATTTGAGAGAGATCCCTTCAGTACTTTCTGAGAAATAGCGGTAACAAACTTTAACTATCAAAATCCAAGATGGCGGCCTGGCAGCCATCTTGTAAA
>SAYR01066039.1:2846285-2908052 GCA_004382745.1 Argopecten irradians irradians | reverse complement strand
TCGGTAACAAACTTCAATTACCAAAATTCAAAATGGTGGCCTGATCGGCCATCTTATTGACCGTTCGGACCCAAAATGTAATAAGGGATCTAAGGGAACCTGCTACATAAATTTGAGACATATCCCTTCAGTACTTTCTGAGTAATAGCGGTAACAAACATTCAACTATCAAAATCCAAGAGGCGGCCTGGCGGCCATCTTGTCGACCGATCGGTCCAAAATGAAATATGCACAACAAGGGCCCTAGGGGAACCTACATGTGAAATTTGGAGAGATCCCTTCAGTACTTTCTGAGAAATAGCTGTAACAACTTTAACTATCAAAATCCAGATGGCGGCCTGGCGGCCATCTTGTGTTAACCGATCAGTCCTAAAATGCAATATGCAACACTAGGGCCCTAGGGGAACCTACATGTGAAATTTGAGAGAGATCCCTTCAGTACTTTCTGAGAAATAGCGGTAACAAACTTTAACTATCAAAATCCAAGATGGCGGCCTGGCGGCCATCTTGTTGACCGATCGGTCCTAAAATGCAATATGCACAACAAGGGCCCTAGGGGAACCTACATGTGAAATTATGAGAGAGATCCCTTCAGTACTTTCTGAGAAATAAGGGTAACAAAACTTTAAACATCAAAATCCAAAATGGCGGCCTGGCGGCCATTTTGTTAACGATCGGTCCTAAAATGCAATATGCACAACTTATGGCCCTAGGGAACCTACATGTGAAATTTGAGAGAGATCCCTTCAGTACTTTTTGAGAAATAGCGGTAACAAACTTTAACTATCAAAATCCAAGATGGCGGCCTGGCGGCCATCTTGTAAACCGATCGGTCCTAAAATGCAATATGCAACAACTATGGCCCTAGGGGAACCTACATGTGAAATTTGAGAGAGATCCCTTCAGTACTTTCTGAGAAATAGCGCGTAACCAAACTTTAACTATCAAAATCCAAGATGGCGGCCTGGCGGCCATCTTTGGTTACCGATCGGTCCTAAAATGCAATATGCACAACTAGGGCCCTATGGGAACCTACATAGTGAAATTTGAGAGAGATCCCTTCAGTACTTTTCTGAGAAATAGCGGTAACAACTTTAACTATCAAAATCCAAAGATGGCAGCCTGGCGGCCATCTTGTTGACCGATCGCGTCCTAAAATGCAATATGCACAACAAGGGCCCTAGGGGAACCTACATGTGAAATATGAGAAGAGATATCCTTCAGTACTTTTCCTGTGAGTAAATGGTAAGACTTACATTGTAAAATTCAAAAATGTCCGATCGGTCCTAAAATGCAATATGCACAACTAGGGCCCTAGGGGAACCTACATGTGAAATTTGAGAGAGATCCCTTCCGTACTTTCTGAGAAATAGCGGTAACAAACTTTAACTATCAAAATCCAAGATGGCAGCCTGGCGGCCATCTTGTTAACCGATCGGTCCTAAAATGCAATATGCACAACTAGGGCCCTAGGGGAACCTACATATGAAATTTGAGAAAGATCCCTTCAGCCCTTTCCGAGAAATAGCGGTAACAAGAAATGTTAACGGACGGAAGGACGGAAGGACGGACGGACGGAAGGACGGACGACGGACCACGGACAAAAAGCGATTTGAATAGCCCACCATCTGATGATGGTGGGCTAAAAATCTGTGTCACTATATCTTATACGGAATAAAGTACTGATTGTGCATGCACCAAAGGCAAAATAAATTATTTCATATTATTTTTTGTGTTAATTAGACATATATATACACGAGTAAACACCAATTATTGTTCAAATGATGAATGTCATTTTTGCTATGTCGGCGGTGGAGCATCTTTAAGAAAAAAACATATACATATACATGTAAAACAGTAATACAGTTTTCAAAGTTCCCCAAAAGATACAGCTGCTCTGTTATTAAATTAACATAATCTCATAGATTTTGACATTAAATCTTTTTTAATACAAGATTTACAAGACCGTTTTTTACCTTATTGAAAGCTGGAGTTAACTCAAAACAGTTGCTGAAAAGGCTGACCCTGCCAAATACATACAGCCCAAGTCTAGCTCTGGACATGGCAACAACAAGACGCCTCACATCTCTGCTCAAACCAAATGAATAAACATCAATAATGATTCTTCACATTCAATGCATTTTCACAAGGTGAATGGAAATATAGGTATGATTAAAACTAAAAGGTAAAGAAGTAAAGTCAACATTTGTTAAACTTTTAAATCAGTTTTTCTTTGAAGTATCAGAATATTCCTTCATCTGAAGAATCTTATCTTGGAATATGTATAGTTAGTGTCCTTTTTTGCGAACAAACATGTCAAATTTTCAAACCTGTTATTTAGTTATGAACTTGTTGAATTTCATTTTCAAACATCATACATATAGTTACAATTAGTATGATAGCTGTGCTTCATTGAAGCTGCATATGGTACACATACATAACTTATGTAAATGTGAAATATTTGTCAATAGTGGCCAAGTTTTTCATCTAGAAACAATAGTGCACATCTCTAAACAAACTTCAAAATTTCCCCTGAAGTTGTATTGTCTCTATTGATTCTTAGACAAAAACTAACAAAGATAGGTAACTGACTGACCTTAAGTGACCAACGGTCTTGGTTCTGACCAGTGACAGGATAATATAATCATTCTGCTGTCCTTGGTACCTGTCCACAGTGGTCACCTGCAATTGGGAGATAAAATCACACATTGTGAAAATAACTCAGCAACATCAAATTCTGGTTGTCACAGGAAAAGAAAGATCAAACACAAACACTCCAAAAATATCACTACCAAAGGAACACAATAATACATGGTTTCTCGTGTAGTTTATAGAAACATTAGGGAAAGCATTCATTATTTTTTGGTATAATTCACACTTGATAAAAGTTAGTTGAGCTCACCTTATGTGGCTGGCCTATGAAGGGATTCTTCCCACACCGTTGGTAGATGACATCTCGTATCAGATGTTTTTGTCCATTGTACGTAGTTAGGATGGCGATCTTCTCTGCTGGGTAACCTTGCATCCTCATATACATAAACAGGGCCACAGCATACTCGGCTTCAGCCAGATTCTGTTAGAAGGGGAAAAGTAAGGATTAGTCAATTTAGGACCACATAAAACCCAAAAACAAAACATCATAGCACAGAGTTCCCTCATCAAAGAGAAGCGGTTAAGACCTTGCTGATCTATGTGTCTAAATGATGAACAGATAGAACTGTAAGCCAATGCCTTATCTGAGACTGTAGTAACCGTTATCGAAGCATGTTATGTGTCAAATTATAGATATTCATTATAAATATGAATAAGCAATCACCCTAATATACCAGTAGACAAAATATACCCAATGTGACCAGGGAAGATTTTTTTTAAAAGATGGGTTTACCACGAATTTCCAATAACGTAAAAAAGGCGAGTCGGCGTACCTGGTAGAAGTATGGATTAGGCTGAGTCTCTCCTACACCATTGAAGTCCTGGACGTCGATGAGCTGGAAGTCGTGGACAAACCCAGCATTGGCCAGGCGGTATTCTGGGTTCACTCTGACATGGGGCAGGTTGCCTAGTTTACGGTATCTCCAGTTGTATAGGCTTGCAATGCTGTTTAAGTTATAATTTATAACACAAAATATAAGTTTCTCTGTCTCCAATATATTTCGCAACAGTTCAACAGTTGAGTATGATTCAATTCATTTATTTCTTCAGATCAGATTTGTTTTAATTTCAAAGGAGATGACCATGCATGAACAACTTAAAACTCTATTGGAAAGCATTACTGTAACTTTAAGGAGCTTCCTTTCAATACTGTTAGTAGTGCTTTTCTATGGAGAATTTTAAGTTAAGGGATATTCACGACACTGCATGGACATGTTGTTTAGAATAAAAAAAAGCTTGTATATTTGGCTTTATAATGTGCCTGGGAAAGTAACAATTATAGCATATTCTTCTTTTCATTCAATTTCATCATCTGATCATTAAATAATTTAAATAAATATATCAACAACTATCATGTCAAAAACGTTTTTTTTAATGTCAAATTCAAACCATGAACTCAAATGATCCTACTGACCTTGACCTAGCCCTGCCCTGAGCGTCAAGGTCGACTGTGGGTACGCCAAGTCGCACGAGGCGTGTGAAGAGCGACTGCTCCATGTTGGAGAATTTCTGGAAAGCCATGTTCTTAATGACAGGTGGGAGCTGATGGTGGTCTCCAATCATAATCCAGCGCTTCAGACGGTTAATGTTGTCCTCGGGATTCTGTAACAACACAAGATGTTAAAGGAATCGTGGAACAGAATTATCATGATGACCATTCACACAAATGAAACACTATGCCATGCATGTGGAAATTGCAACACTTAAAGACATTAATTTATTGTCCTGTTGATTAAAGATTTGCTGTTATATAATTGTGTGTTAACTGGTAATCACTTAAGTGTCAATTTATAATATAGGCATAAATATGAAATTAGAAAACACAAATTTTACTCAATATTGAAGTAAAAGTGAATCTGACCCTCAGAGATATGTAAATGTTTATAATCATGTTTCTTTTGTCACGATGCAGACTTACTTGTAGGAGGAGAGGAATAAATGTTTCTATTTCCAAAATTTGTGCGGACTCTTCCATCAAAATGTTGTCAAACTGAAAATGAAAATCAATGGTTAAGTTAATAATAATTCAAGCTATGAATAAGTTTTTTCTTATCAAAAAGAAGCACAAAATTAATTATATTAAAAGGAATGGGTAAAAAAATGGACTTCAACATTAGCTTAATAGCCTATCAATACAGCTCTTCTTTAACCGATACCTCTTTTTCCACGTCAATAATTATAATTAGCTGGTGATGTTTCACTGTTCCTCAATTATGAAGCACAAAAACTGGTGTAAAGCTTAAAAAGTACTTTGCACCAGTGCTTATTTAAAGAAACTTATCAAAACGATAAATATGAAAAGTATACTAACCTTGAAACCAGCTGCCACTAAGTCTCGTCTTTTGAGCGCAGCATGTGTACAGGTCATGGCAATGATCTTGGCTTCCTTAATCAACAGATAGTTTGCTCTGTCAGCACCACTGCGTAGTAGCTCAAAAGCTCGGAACTCCTGTAAACAAAGAGTGGTAAAACCAGCTGAAGTTAGTACGTCTTTTTCAAGTACCTTAATCAACCCAATAAGTGCCCTCCCCCTTTTTTAGGCTTCAAATTAACTGCAGACTGAAAATATGAAAACTGTGTTGGTAACCTTACTTATTTCTTTTGCAAGTTTCATGAAAGGCTAGTCCAAATTTGTTTCTATTAATATAAGCACCCACTTATTTGCTTCAATTTTTCAAGCGTCCTGGGCGCTTATTGGATCAAATATGTATATTACTGTTTTTATGAAGGCAGAACACACTGCTTCACCTTCACATCTCTAGAGTATTAAAAACCAAAGTTAACAAAATGGTTTAAAAAATATTAGGACAGACTCTGTTTTAGGTATATTTTGTCATGAAAAATAAGCTTTTTAAACACAAGGATAAATTAAAGCTCACAATAAAATACCGAAATGTTTTTTTCGTTAAGGAATTATCCAGAAGATATGACAATTACTAACAGTGCTTTAATCAGTATGAAGAAAGGCACTAAAATTATTGTTGATTTAAAACCATGAAAATTACAAAAAATAAATTTGCAGTATTAATAAAAGTAACTTCACAAATAATTTTTGTTGTATCCTGTACCTCAATTTGTGTGAATATTTTCTTGATGTGTCTGAAGCAGCCTTCAGCTATATCAAGGTCCTGCTCATAGAAGCGCCCCTTAAACAGCGGCTGTGGAGCATTGCTGAAGAATGCAGTAAAGGGGAAAAACTCCTTGATGTTCTCTGGCTTTTTATCCTATTAAAAACATCATTTTAGAATCATTAGTTTCATTGAAAATACACTTCTGTCACCGACTGAAATATATACAATTTAATAATTGATTGGAATCTAAGATTTTAACGTTTATCAGGAATTGAAGTGACAGCTTGTTTATACAGTAAAATTTTATAATTGTACATTTAATAAACGCTAAAATTTCTTCTCAGTCGTACCTTGTTCTGTCGCAGCTTGCTAAGAAATTCTTCCCACCTTGCAAGAACCTGGAACAAAATTCAATAGCCATCACATAAGCATTCAATACTGTAACATTGGTTTTAGTTATTTAAACTCTATCCAATCCATATTGGTTGAACATTAATCAAATGAATGTAAATATCTTTTACATATCTGTTTCCATATTTTGAAATCTTCTTTTCTCAATTTGAGATTCACACGGTTAAACTATTATAAATACTAAGGAAATCACAAATACTTCTGACTATCCAACTCCAATTAAAAATTTTCCTTTCCAACATAATTTTACTGACCTGGTATAAAAAGAAATAAGAGGCTGTTTCGCATGTGTAGGAGAGGTCACCGGGCACGCCCAGACTTTCCTGTAACCGTCCCACTTCCTGTAGTAACTCTAGACGCTGTGCTAACACATAGTTCACTCGTCCATACCTTTTAAATCAAACACATATTACATCAAATTTGTTCTTGCCGTTGCTTGTTTTAATTTTATGGCCCATCAACATCTAGGGTCATTTAGGGCTGAACTATTATCTTTAAAGTTAAGTGAAAATTTACTCCAACATATATCCTAAAGTTGCAATTTATCATTTGAATTTCTTAATACAATTTATATACCTGAAAATGTTTTATTTTTAATAGAAGTTTACTTTGAAATGCTCATTAATTAAAAAGAATAGATTTTTTTTTTTATTTCTCTCCTTAAAGTGCTTTCTTATAAAAAAAATTTCATAGAAAAGGATGGAAAATATGAACAAATATGTAATCCCATGAAACATTATTTTGGAAGGTATGAATAATTTGCTATAATTCAGAAAGCATTGTAAATATTTAGGATACATTTTCTTGATTTTGTCTCTTCTTTTATTACAGATTTCTTGAATAAATACTAAATGATTAACTGATTTATAAGGACAACTAAACAATCTATTCCACCTTTATATCTGATGATAACTTGATCTACCCACCGACTGAAATCTTTCTCGGTTTCTAAGGCCTCCTCTCCATGACCCAGACGTAACAGATGTCGCTCGTCGATGTCTAGGGCCATGATCTTCTCAAACAGCTGGTTCAGAGCCTAGAGGTCAAACAAAGGTCATATCATCAATACACACAATCTGAGAGGTGTGTGGAACAACATAAAATAGTTTTGTGTATGTAGCAGAAACATCTTGTGCATACTGTGTAATGGATACCATTGTTAAAATATTGTTACAAGTTGAAACATTTCTCGGAATTAAACCAGAGTACATATATACTGGTCTAACATTAGTTACCTACCTGACGATGTCAGTTACCAACTTGATTAGAGCAAGTGACGATGTCAGTTACCTACCTGATTAAAGTGAGTGTCAATGTCAGTTACCTACCTGATTGGAGAGAGTGACAATGTCAGTTACCTACCTGATTGGAGAGAGTGACGATGTCAGTTACCTACCTGATTGGAGTGAGTGACGATGTCAGTTACCTACCTGATTAGAATGAGTGACCATGTCAGTTACCTACCTGATTAGAGTGAGTGACGATGATTGTACGCTGGTCGGGAAAGTTGTGGTACAGACAGGAGATGATCTGTACAGCCACATCTGTCTTACCCGTCCCCGGGGGTCCCACCACCATCGTCAGTCCGGGCTGCATCCCAGCCCTCACAGCCTCTATCTGGGTTGGCGTGAACAAGATCTGATTCCTGGGGAATAATCGTAAGAATATTTCTTGTATAGAGTTTCAGCGTGAATTGTATACTTAATAATTTTCATCATAAAAAAAATCAGATTTTAAATAACATTCCTGACTCTCTTGACATTTGTTTAGGTACTTGTAAAGCATTGTCAACATTGATTTTCATGATGGCAACTTAAACCCCCATCCCTGCTCTGTTTTGCAACAAGCAGGCATATCTTTCAAAATTGTGGATGTATTTTACTCCAATATAGGTTACACACATCTGCACTGAATAAAGATTATTGCCATCAAATTACATTGAAATCCCTACAGTCGTATTAGAGGAGTAGTCGGTCGATCCTCATATCTATAGACGGATGGAAAGACAGATGAACAGACAGACAGACAACCTAAATCCAGTATACCACCTCCCATTTGGGTAATAATCATATATTGGCAAATCAGAAACAGTAGATTAAACTTGTATTTCAAAGTTTCACAATGCTTGATGACTAGTGAGTCTGAGACAGGGTTTATTACACAGAAAACCAACAACACATTATATACAGGTGTACATATGGTATCAAACTTGTATATACTTTTTGGGTTGATTGTAGGGGTACGGCCCTCTGTTTGGAATGGTGTGTGGTTCAACCATGATCTGTTTCTTTACTTTTGTTTCCTCTGTGTCGGCTTTCCTCTTCCCAGTCACCTCTTCTTCTGGAAACTTTAACCTGTATGAAGTAGTGATTATTTAATACACTTCAATCTTCTTTATACCATATGATACCAGTGCTTCAAGTTTCCTTGACTAGTATATTAATTAGTAACTGGTTTAGCGCCTACATGACTTCATCTATTAATAGACTATCAACAAACCAATTATCAGCCAGGGTATTCCGTTTGCATATTGCAGAGTTAGTTCCCTTGCGGACTATGACCTTACGCTCGCAATCACATGACGTCACAATCAAAAACTACCCACAAGGGCAGATAACTCTGTAATATGCAAATACAGAACAGTAATAATCAAAATTTACTCAATCACTCTACATAAGTATTAATTAAAACAGAAAAGTTGCTGAACAGTGTTTTAGGCTGTTTGACAGCTGATTGGACCAGGGAAGTTAAAATCTTTCAAAGCATCTTTACACATGCCTTCAGCGTGAAGAAAGGGTATTTGCAAAGTCCTTTCCCTGACAAATTAATAAATAAAACATACATCTTCACACAGTATATTCAAACTTTGATGATCAACAAAGCAATTTTCTCCCCATATCAAAATGTTTTCTCTGTTCCATATTTCATCACTACATAACACTTACTATTAGATTCACTAACCAAACTATAGGATGCATCAAAACCTTTATCATGGACATTTGTTGACACCTTAAGATAAAAATCAAATGAATTATCTGTATTTGAAATATCAGATGGGATGTCTTATTTGTGGAGGGAACTTATTAGCAGTGACATATGGTATCAATTACATAACCTCATACCTGAACGGTGGTACCTGTTTGGCAACGTCTTCTGTACAGACCTCTACACTATGGTCAGGAAAACTAGCCCTCAGGTGGTCCATATTGAGGAATGTGTCATTCCAGTCAAGGGAGTTGATCTTATTTGGCATCCTAAGTGATGAGACAAATAAAATTATTCTTTTCCACATCTTTTCCAATTACAGTCAAGTCTTATTCAGTCAAAAGTTGGCAGGATCATACTAGAGTCTTTAAATACTGTAACTGTATATGTACACGTACTTTAATATTTTAGTGGTATTTTTATTTCAGAAAGTTAACTGCTACTTGAATATATTAGGTGATAGTTTTGAACAGGTCCAACAAAACATTTTAAATTAAGCAGAGTCTTTGATTAAAACACTTTCAATCTAACGAGGTTTAGCTGTATGTTAGAATCGTTTCGTTTAATCTACTGTACAATGTGTAACATTAGAATTTTATTGTGTATGCACAGACCTATGCCATTGTGAATGAATGCATCATGAAATATTTTTTATTGAACTGTTTAGCCAACCAAAGTTAATCATAAGAATGACACCATACTGTGAATAATGTGCTGCGTTGGGTTCACCGTAGCCAAGTATTAAGTCGTGAAGCCAGTCTGGGACAACACACGACGTGTTCATCAGATCACGCATTGTCTCTAGGACAGCCTTAAAGTTGTTCTCCTTTGGCTTTCTCCTCATTATCACGTTAAATGTCTCGTACACATCCTACAGCAGTAACAATGTCATTGATAGTACAAAAGCTGACAAGGAAATCGATCATGTATTATAAAGAAGTAACTTGTCTTTCTGCATTACGGGTTATCTCCTCTTGATAGTTAATCCTGAGCCAAACTATAATGCACTAATCTACTTCTAGCATAAAACTTCTGGCCCCAGTTTCATGAACATTTCTTAAATTTAAGGAATCCCTTAACTTAAAATTCTCCATGGGAAAGTTTTACAGATTTTAAGGAAGGCTACTTTACTTAAGAAATTTTCCTTAACTTTTGTAATGCTTTTCTATGGAGAAATTTAGGTTAAGGAATTCCTTAAAGTTAAGGAATGTTCATGAAACTGGGCCCTGATCACTTGTTTTGTAGCTTCTACTTCTGGAAGCTCTTCCATCTTTATGCTGAAAGATCTTTTGAGTAGACTTCTATTCTTAGCACAGCACAAATCAAGTTGAGCTCTGATTTTTATAATTAGTTTTTTGAGAATGCAATCACACAAAGTGCAATCATGCAAAACAATGATTGCCTACAGGCAACTCTGGCAAATGAAATGATCGAAGGTTCTTTTTATCAAATTAATTCATTTTCAGACGAAATAGTCTTAGAGGGAGAATGAAATAAATGTACCCGGCAATATAATTGTCTAAGCTTTGAAATTTTCAAAATTCCATTGAATACATACCATACTTATTTCACTATTAATTTCATAGTTCAATTATCACAAAGTAACAACTAAGCAATATTACCATATTTTTTCATAATATCATGTTCATTTACACAGTTACATTGTTTCCTCGGATATCCAGTTCTTAAGAAATACCAGAGTTAAGAGTTATCTCCCCCTAAGTAAGGAGCAGAGTTATTACCTCGCCTCCGTCTACAGCACGCGCCATGTCCTGTTGGTACTGGTTAGGATCAAGAAAGACTCGGAACGTCCTCATGTCACCAGGAAGATCCGGGCGAGGTTCTGGACCTAAAATAGTCAAGATTATGTAGCCGCATTTGAATCATCATAATTATTTTTTATTTCACTTTAAAATACACTAAACAAAACAATAAACTAAAATATCAATTATATAACGTTGTGGAATTTCTATCCACTTCTTTATATTTTCTATCTTTGATATATGAATTGAACTTAGAAATCTCAGTACTATATATTTATAATTAAATCCTTTTGATCATTTTATTTATCCTTCATTGTTTATTTCTTCATTGTTTATTATTTAACAAGTCAGTGATATTCTTACCTTCTTCTATGACCTTGCCCTCTGCATCCAGCATGCCCTCAATCTCACAGCCTCGGACATACACAAGCCCCACCTGTGGTATGAAGGGCATTTGATGGTCGTATTTCTGCTGGACGGCTAGAGTAGGACGCAGCGTGATCAGGAATGCAACGTCATGCTTCCTCAGGCCTACAAAAAATAGTATTGTAAATAAAAACACAATTCAGTTCTACTTAATTTTGTAAACTTTGACAATTCTGAACAACAAAAGAAGTTTCTTAATTGTAACCATGAACAACATACAGTCAAGCCTGTCTATAAAGACCATCCAAGGGACAAAGGAATATGGTCTTTATAGCCAAGTGGCCTTTATACACATTGGAACCTAAGAAAGTGGTCTTATTAAGCAGGCAATCTTTATACAGAGGTGGTCGCTAAGGCAGGTCTGACTAAACCGGGTAGTCAGTTTCAAGCCATTCAGTATGATGTAAGGTTTTCATTAGTGAGAACAGGAATTAACCAAGAAAGGATGTGTCAATAAACATCTTAAAATAATTTTCACTTTTTATTTTTTACATTTTAAATAAAAACTGATGTATTGAAATGTAACAGTTACTGCTATTCGAAAACAAAATAGTCAGCAACACATTCTAAAGAAATTGCAAGTTTTTTATCTGTTCAAATTTAGCATTAAATAAAACCTTATTGTTACCTTCCCATTCATTCTTGACATGTTCTCTCACACTGAGGCTGACTGAAACGTCTGCTCGCACTTGGGCAGGATGATTCTCTCCAATCAGAGGCTTTGCCACCTAAAGGTCAAAGTTCAGAGGGGTCAAACAAGTTCATTTATCAATCATGTGTAAATAATGAGCATTTAAGCCTTAGCCATCTAAAGGTCATACATTTGTTAATAACTTAAAGATGCTCCACCGCCGACAGAGCATAAATGATATTCATCATTTGAACAATAATTGGTGTTTAATCGTGTATATATATGTCTAATTAACACCAAAAATGATATGAAATAATTTATTTTGCCTTTGGTGCATGCGCAATCAGTACATCATTCCATATAGGATATAGTGCCATGGAATTTTTTCGGGATGCAATTAATCCTTTTTGTTATTTTTTACTTGAAGTAAAATTAGAAGCTCAAACGTTTTAATGATGATAATGGTGTAAAGTAAGTAACTTTTGTAACTGTAGAAAAATACTAAATCGTCTGCTGCTGTTTTTGAAAGTGAAAAAATACAATTTGTCAGTGGTGGAGCATCTTTAAAGTAATGTGTTATGCATGAATTGTGTTTATTTTACATTACATATATTCTCAGATTAACTGATTTAAGAGTCACTTTAACAGAAAAAAGTTTATTTTTATTGATAGAATTATTCAAAAAGTTTGCACTTCCAATTAATGATAAGATAGTATATGAAAAAAACCCAGAAGTTATGACTTATAATATGAAGATAATATTGAAAGTATACCTCAACAACATTAAAGCCAGATATTGGTTGCGCCATTCTGGCCCAGCCCCCAAATAGACAACTACCGTCCTCTGCTTTCCTGTTAATGACAACATATATACAATGAGTACAAGGGGAGATAATCTAATGAAGAACTCTACTGAAAAAGTCTTATCCACAATCTAGGGTCTGGTGACCAGTCTACACCCAAGTGGTATAAAGAGGTATACTAACATCGGTTATATGTCAGTCGATCAATACATACATTTTTTCAAGAAGCTGATGTCATTAAAAGATTAATTATTTTATTTCAATACTTACCAAGGTTTTAAGTGAGATACAGCATCTTCAATGTCTTGTCGTATCTCATCTAGAAAAGAGGTAAAATATTAAACTTCAGTATATATAGCCTTATAGTCCTAACAAAAAAGGCAGCAGCAGATCGGAGTTGTAATGTATCAATTTGAAATCAAATTCTATAATACTAAAAACATAAGATCTTTCAATTACAATATTAAATGTAAAATCAACATTTATCACATAACTGACCACTTCAGCCATGTCATACGACCATGTCATAAATATTGTAAAACACATGTGTGATAACACTATGGTGACGTCATAATAGATGAAGAAGTACAATTGTAATAATAAATATGACATTGCATAATATTGGAGACCAGTGATTTTTCAGGGTATTTTGGGAAAAAAGTTTTTGTTACAAATTGGGAATTTTGAATCGCAAAATGAGCAGTTTTGGGAAAAAGTAACCCATTACTGAACATGGTATTATTGGTGATTAGATATAGTAAAACAGTAAACTGTGTCAATTTATCAAAAGGTGATGACCATCACAACAGTTTCAGAGTAGTTTGTATTTAGATTAAACAACAAGGGGAGAGATTTCCGAGTTTTATTTGTTTTTCAGCTATTTGATTTTGGAGTTTTTCTTTGTAATTGGGAAAAAATAAGGGGGATTGTCAATGGGAATTTATAAGGAGAAAAATCACTGGAGACAGAAACGTCAAATCAGAGCCTGCTTTTGCCACTGTTATATAGAAACAAAATAGAAAGTTTTGTCTATTTTTCTATCAATGCTAGTTATGTGATAAATAGAATTGTACACCTGTGGCAATATTATATAATGCGCTTGTTAAATAATTTGATGTTGTGAACTTTAATTATTGATCTTGTTTGATAAATTTCATATCACAAAGCCATATGTTTGATTCTCAATAGATAATTTAGCAATTTTCCAGTTAGCATGTTTCAATTGTTTCTATGGCTTTTTCTTTAATCTTATTAAATTCCTTCATAAGAAAAATTTCTCTACTTACATGTGGATTCAAGCCGGAACAGATGAAAATTCTTCAGCAAATAATCATGCAGCGTAAGAAACTGTAGATTAAGCTTTGGCAGGGCCAGACAACCTATCAAAGTATAACAAACATGTGTTGATTATGTATTTAAATCCAAATGAAAAGTAACTTTATAATTAGCTTAAATTCCTGGTCAAAATATGCATCAAAAGCTAAGTAGCACTTGATTATAGCTTAGGTATACAAAAGTTACAAAGTTGTGAATAGTAATCATGCAGGTATACTAAAGTTACAAAATTGTGAATAGTAATCATGGAGTTTCCAAGGATTGGTTTATTTTATAGGGCCTGTGGTGGCTGAGTGGATAAGATGTCCCAACATATTACCACTTGCCCTGCACCTCTGGGTCACAATTTTGAATCCCTTGAGGGGCTGTTTCCAGGTCATTGGTTCTTCTCTGTGTACTATAACTTAACTGCATCGCTGGTTGATGGTTCTTCTCCAGGTACTCCTGCTTTCCTCCACCATCTAAACCTGGGATATCTTTAAATGCCTCTGGCTGTTTTTAGGACATTTAACTAAGCAAACCAAAGGTTTATTGTTCAAAATCCTATCAACAATAAGGGTTATTTAAGGTTGTGCCAGGTTTAGGAAGTTAAGGACAGCTGAAATACCTGGAGAAGAACCACTGACTAGTGCTCAGTATCGGGCAACTGCCCCCCTAAAAGGTTTGGAACTAAAAGTTGCAATCCAGAAGTAGATGGCTAGCAATTACATGTCTGAAAATTTCAACCAATCCACACATGGTCAGTTTTGACAAATGAATATAACTTTCACACTCACTGTCGCCAGAGTAGAATTCCGTGGGTACAATATTCTCGTCCCATATAATGTCCTCTGTGGGGTACAGTGGCATTTCATTGATCTGTTCTAGCTGGGATCTCCTCTTCTCGTGGCGGGAAACCTGGGTCAGAAAGAAAAAAGGGATTAAAAACAATTCACACCTTTAATGAATAGTAAAGTTTACCCAAAAAATAACATCATAGATGAACAAATGTTTTTTGGGTCATTGCTAAAGATTATCATACCAGTTTAACATCAAACTAGCACAAGGCTGATTGAAAGCAATTTGAATCTCTAATTATCATTTAACTTTAATATGATATCGGACTAACTTTATTCTCACAAACTATATTCCATAATCCCTTCCCTACCCTCTCTAATAAATATCCCATCCACCTATTTTCTCAGTAATTTTTCCAACTGCAAGTCACCAAACTTCCCATCAAAATGTAGCTATGCATTTTGCAATTCCAAATATTATTGTACCAAACAAGGACATAGTCATTCAGATCCCCCGCCAATGGAGATATCAAAGCTGAAGTAAGTTTGATTGTGGAGACTTATGTGTATGAAAAAAAAAAACAGGAAAAAGGAAGTTGAGCTAAAGAAATATGGAGTATAATTCAAGTAGAGCAGGGCTGCAATTGTTGAATCAGGTATACAGCCTTGACATTTATATTAGACTATATACACAAAGATGGGTGGAGTTTTGCAAAGTAACATTTACCATTTACCATGATATTTTCAGCAATGTTTCCATGGTAACGGAAAAAGTGCCAAAAATGAAAACCTAAAAATAGCAAAAGGTACTACTAGACCATAAAAAGAATGTGTCTATGAAGTTTCATGGAAATATCTCTGCTGGTTTTAGAGTTATGCTCCGAAATGAACCTGCTACAAAAATATGATATTTTCAGCAATGTTTCTATGGTTACAGAAAAAAGCACAAAAAGTGAAAACCTAAAAATAGCAAAAGGCACTACTAGACCATAAAAACAATGTGTCTATGAAGTTTCATGGAAATATCTCTGCTGGTTTTAGAGTTGTGCTCCGGAAACGATTCTTACACAAAACTCTGCCATTTTCAGCAATGTTTCCATGGTTACAGAAAAAAGTACAAAAAGTGAAAACCTTAAAATAGCAATAGGCACTACTAGACCATAAGGCTAATGTGCCTATGGAGTTCCGTGCATATATCTCAACCGGTTTTCCAGTTATGCTGCGGAAACGAACCTGGTACAAAAATATGATATTTTCAGCAATGTTTCCATGGTTACAGAAAAAGTGCAAAAAATAAAAACCTAAAAATAGCAAAAGGCACAACTAGACCATAAGAACAATGTGTCTATGAAGTTTCATGGAAATATCTCTGCTGGTTTTAGAGTTGTGCTCCGGAAATGATTCTTACACAAAAATCTGCCATTTTCAGCAATGTTTCCATGGTTACAGAAACAAGAGATCCCAGAGGGATCTTGGCGCCCACCAAAGAATGATCTATGTCTGACAACAGAAAGAGGGATCTTTTCCCTGCTTTTCAAACTTTTACTACATACTATATATGAACCTTGAGAAAGATCCTTTCAGTACTTTCTGAGATATGTAGCAGTAACAAACTTCAATTATCAAAATTCAAGATGGCAACCTGTCGTATTTCACTTGCTGACCGATCTGTCCCAAAATGCATATGCACAACTAGGTCGTAGGGGGAACCTACATATGAAATTTGAGAAAGATTCCTTCAGTACTTTCTGGGAAATAGTGTTAACAAACTTTAACTATCAAAATCCAAGATGGCCGCCGTCGGCTATCTTGTTGACCGATCACTCCCAAAATGCAATATGCACAACTAGGGTTCAAGGGGAACATGAATATGAAATTTGAGAGAGATCCCTTTCAGTACTTTCTGAGAAATAGCGGTAACAAACTTTAACTATCAAAATCCAAGATGGCCGTCAGTCGGTCGGCCATCTTGTTGACTGATTGTCCCAAAATGCAATATGCACAACTAGGGCCCTAGGGGAAACCTATATATGAAATTTGAGAAAGATCCCTTCAGTACTTTCTGGGAAATAGCGGTAACAAACTTTAACTATCAAAATCCAAGATGGCCGCCGGTCGGCCATCATTGTTGACCGATGGTCCCAAAATGCAATATGCACAACTAGGGCCCTAGGAAACCTACATATGAAATTTGAGAAAGATCCCTTAAGTACTTTCTGAGAAATAGCGGGTAACAAACTTTAACTATCAAAATCCAAGATGGCCGCCAGTCGGCCATCTTGTTGACCGATTTGTCCCAAAATTGCAATATGCAGCCAACTAGGGCCCAAGGAGAACCAACATATGAAATTTGAGAAAGATCCCTTCAAAACTTTCTGAGAAATAGCGGTAACAAACTTTAACTATCAAAATCCAAGATGGCCGCCAGTCGGCCATCTTGTTGATCGATTGGTCCCAAAATGCAATATGCACAACTAGGGCCCTAGGGGAACCTACATGTAAAATTTGAGAAAGATCCCTTTAGTACTTTCTGAGAAAAAGCGGTAAAAACTTTAACTATCAAAATCCAAGATGGCCGTCAGTCGGTCGGCCATCTTGTTGACTGATTGGTCCCAAAATGCAATATGCACAACTAGGGCCCTAGGGGAACCTATATATGAAATTTGAGAAAGATCCCTTCAGTACTTTCTGGGAAATAGCGGTAACAAACTTTAACTATCAAAAATCCCAAGATGGCCGCCAGTCGGCCATCATTGTTGACCGATTGGTCCAAAATGCAATATGCACAACTAGGGCCCTAGGGAAACCTACAATGAAATTTGAGAAAGATCCCTTAAGTACTTTCTGAGAAATAAGCAGGTAACAAACTTTAACTATCAAAATCCAAGATGGCCGCCAGTCGGCCATCTTGTTGACCGATTGGTCCCAAAATGCAATATGCACAACTAGGCCCCTAGGGAAACCTACATATGAAATTTGAGAAAGATCCCTTAGGTACTTTCTGAGAAATAAGCGGTAACAAACTTTAACTATCAAAATCCAAGATGGCCACCAGTCGGCCATCTTGTTGACCGATTGGTCCCAAAAATGCAATATGCACAACTAGGGCCCTAGGGAACCTACATGTAAAATTTGAGAAAGATCCCTTTAGTACTTTCTGAGAAATAGCGGTAACAAACTTTAACTATCAAAATCCAAGATGGCCGCCAGTCGGCCATCTTGTTGACCGATTGATCCCAAAATGCAATATGCACAACTAGGGCCCTAGGGGAACCTGCATGTGAAATTTGAGAAAGATCCCTTCTCTACTTTCTGAGAAATAGCGGTAACAAACTTTAACTATCAAAATCCAAGATGGCCGCCAGTCGGCCATCTTGTTGACCGATTGGTCCCAAAATGCAATATGCACAACTAGGGCCCTAGGAAAACCTACATATGAAATTTGAGAAAGATCCCTTCAGTACTTTCTGAGAAATAGCGGTAACAAACTTTAACTATCAAAATCCAAGATGGCCGCCAGTCGGCCATCTTTTGACCGATTGGTCCCAAAATGCAATATGCACAACTAGGCCCCTAGGGAAACCTACATATGAAATTTGAGAAAGATCCCTTCAGTACTTTCTGGGAAATAGCTGGTAACAAACTTTAACATACAAAAATCCAAGATGGCCGCCAGTCGGCCATCTTGTTGACGATTGTCCCAAAAACAAATATGCACAACTAGGCCCTAGGGAAACCTACATTAAAATTTGAGAAAGATCCCTAAGTTACTTTCTGAGAAATAGCGGTAACAAACTTAACTATCAAAATCCAAGATGGCCGCCAGTCGGCCATCTTGTTTGACGATTGGTCCCAAAATGCAATATGCCACAACTAGGGCCCTAGGGGAACCTTACATGTGAAATTTGAGAAGATCCCTTTAGTTATTTTCTAGAAAGAAAATAGCGGTAACAAACTTTAACTATCAAAATCCAAGATGGCCGCCAGTCGGCCATCTTGTTGACCGATTGATCCCAAAATGCAATATGCACAACTAGGGCCCTAGGGGAACCTGCATGTGAAATTTGAGAAAGATCCCTTCTCTACTTTCTGAGAAATAGCGGTAACAAGAATTGTTAACGGACGGACGGACGGACGGAAGGACGGACGGACGGAAGGACGGACAGACGGACGGACGGACGGACGGACGGAACCCATTTGTATATCCCCCGCCAACTTCGTTATCCCCCGCCAACTTCGTTGGGCGGGGGATAATTAAATGGATTGTTCACTTTCAATTTCAAAGATTTGTGAAATCTTAAAATAATGCTACATATGTATATATACCAAGAGCTCCATCATGTAGTCCTCTTTCTGTGTCGTCTCCTCCTCGTCCTTTATCATTGGTAACTGGTGAATATAGGCCAGCACTCGGTGTAGGTCAGATTTACTGTAATGTTAAAAATAATGTTCAGATTCAATACTATTTACATACTGTGACGATTCATGGATACGGATATTTTAGCGAATAGTCCAACAGCTATTTTTTTGTGGCTGTGTGGTTGAGTGTGGGTATCTATTTACCAGAGTGAAGCAACGTCAAGTGCTGTGTTGGTTCAGGCCCGTCAGTTACAGAACATATTTTAATATTGGTGATAATATGTATGTTAGCACTCTGAATATTTATAAGTTTTGTGGTAACATGTGATTGTGCAAATTGCATTTTCTGAATGACTTTTAATTGTGCATGTGTTCAAAACCAATTTGGCACTAAGTTTATAGAGTGTAATATTTTTGCATATGTCACTAACCTTAAACTTTTGAAGAATTTCAGCAGGGATTCACGACTATCTACACTTGCAACATTGGAAACAGCAAAGCTTCTGAGATCTTCTGAGAAATGCCTGAAGGCAACTTTCTACAATTCAAAAATCAAAAGAGAACAGATTGAATATTATTTTCAGAATTTCAAGTAATCAATAAGAAAAATAAGTTCTATTTCAATATTATTGTAGTAGAATATTTATCCCGGTTTTTCGTTGATTTGCCTTATACCATGATATGTAGGGTCTTTGTCTCTAGTGAAAAAGCCACCCCGCACATGAATGTCATACGATTACCTGTAAGGCCAGCACCCTGTTGTAATGAAGGTCAATTCTGTCATGGATAGTTAAAGCTTCGCCCGTTTGGTCATCAATCTCGAACTCAGCATACCGCTGTAGCATCTCTAGGAGCTGTAGGAGCAAATCAAATACATGTACCATACAGATTTAAATGTCAGACATAGGGTTAAAGCGATACAGTACAGGGGTTGAATTTTGCAAATGGATTATTTTCACTACATTGGTGTTTTAACTGAAATCCGCAAATTCTAGACGCGTGTGAAATGTTTAGAAATTCATTCAGGCATATAATAACAATTTAACTTCCCAAAACCGAACCTTCTCAAAACCGATCACCTCTAGAAACCGATCATGGATGTTATGTACGGAATGAATTCCTCTTTATTAATAGCATATAAAACTTCCCAAAACCGATCCCTCCCAATTCCGAGTACCGGACCGATTTTGAGATCGGAATAGTCAAATGTAACTAAATTACACTTCTGAAAACCGGCCTTACCTGAGCGACACCGATAGATTGCATTGAGGTCTGATCAACCGACCGTGAAATACACACGTACCTGTACCATAGTTGTCGTATGCCATGTCCTGGGGCATGTATACAGATGTGAAGGCTATAGGTACACGGTAATTATACCCGAGATAGTGGTGAAATTATTTAATCATGTCTATTGTTTAGATATTTAACGAAGGTCTACCACGTGCACACGGTTTGTTTACTGTATGAAAACAAGCAGAGCTAGTAATAAAGAGATAGTTTCGTATTCAATCACACGGGTTTTTTTTATTTACATATGTCATAAATTATCTGTATGAAGAAGCCGAAGCCATGTATTGTTTTAGAAAATGACTATGTCATATAATGACCGACATTGACTGATCATCGTGTAATTAGACCATATAATTTGATTCTTGACGTAAAAGGAAGCGATCGGCTGTATGTAGGTTAGTGCAGACGAGAACATCCCCAAGAACATTCACGCAACTAACTAACTAAACTACGTTTATAAGCGGTAACAAAATCAAGATTGTTGTAATCCATTCCTTTAAACGTATGATTCTCTCTTTTGTGATAACATTCACATTAACAATCAATATTGGTCGGTTTAAACGAACACTAGGCATACATGCGGTACACTAGTGTAAAAAACGACTTCCGATTGATTAAATCCGGATCGTAATGATCGGTATTCGATTCACTTCTCCTAACCGAACCCTCTCTAAACTGGCCGAAATTATTTGCACCGACCATGATCGGTTTCGGGAGGTTCCACTGTAATTCACAAAAATACATGAACTGCGAAATTTAACCTCTGTGAATATGTCCAATTTGAAAACACTTGAGGAGTAAAGCGCTATCAAAGAAGTATCAAAGACAAAAGTGCTGCTAAAATAGAAATCTTGTTGACAATTAATAATCTTATGCTTATAAAACCTCTTTAAATGGATGCATGTACGTAACTATGAATAGATATTTTGTGGTTATTGTGGTTTTGGTAATGCAATTTAGAGACATTCTGAGGTCTGACAGTTTTCTGGTTTTGGTAATGCAATTTAGAGACATTCTGAGGTCTGACAGTTTTCTAGTTTAGACATTATTTTTTAAATCAGGTTTGGTTTAACATAGACTTATACAACAACTCCTATTTTCATACCTCTCCAAACAGCTTCCCTTCCTTCCTGTTGACCAGAGTGGACATCTGACATCTGACCACGAGGTGGACATCGTCCATCAAGGCATTGAAGAACCGTCGAGTGGGTAGCTGACTTTCTATGTCAATCATTAGCTCCATGAATCTCTCACAGTACTGTACTTTTGTATGAGCTAGCTTCCCTGTATTACAAATAATGTGTATTATTCAACTTCCAGCATAATTACGATATGGCAGAATTATCAGACATATGTACCGCATTTGACCCAATATGCGCCCAGCCCTAATACGCATCTCCCCTTCAGCGGCCCCAAGTTCAAACTTATAGAAATCACATCAAAGTTTATCTAAAACACTTCATAAACATGACAGATTTTGACAATGAACTGGAGCAAATTGCAACACAATTTGACTAGCGTATAGAAAGACTGCTTGGCTATACAGGAAAATTATTATTTGCCCCTTGGGTGACTATTATTGAGAGGTGTCTTCAATGTTGTAAAAATTTTAAGGAAAGTTAAATGCATATTCACTAGCATTCCAATATATCTGAGTTACTTATCTTGGTTTAACTCTACCAGGAATTGTAAAATATTTAATATTAAAATCAACGAAGAGGGAATGCTAGAAGTTTAGAATGGAATGCTAATAACTGATGCCCACCTGTTTCAGGAATGCTGTCCAAAATGTTGAAGAATTTTTTCATCAGATTAGACATAAAATTCCTCTCAAACTGTAATCGCTTTAATTTTTCTGCTCCAACTTTACCGTCGTTTTTCTGTATAAGGTTATAAAACTTCTTGTACTTTGCATTGGTCTTGAAAAGTTCTTCCCGTCGCCCCTGCAAAACAAATGTCATGTTATACAGATTCATTCAGGGTCTGGTGACAAAAATTCATCTGAATTCAATTCCATTCCTGTTTACAAAAACTTGTTATGATAACTTACAAAATTGTAACAGATTTCAAGGTGTTTTCTTATTTTACAAAAAGCATCAGTAAATTACTGCATTTACATTCATTTCTGAAAATTTATACACTTCCCTCCAAAAGTTCAGTACTAGTACATATTTTTTTGTATGTGAACATTTGCTGACACTCTGAGAAAACTCTTGAAACAAAAAATTAATGACTTCTGGAAGATATTAAAATAACTTGATAAATAATATATACTAATGCCTGGTTTACATATTTCTGCATGTATATTTGTAAATAATTATGTATAATACAAATTTTGGAGGGCAGTGTATGTACCAATTCCACTGAACAAATTGTGTCTGCCAAAAGCTGTTTCTAGAAAAAGGAATATATAATTATTTAATTCTAAAATTTCAAACAAAAGCTCTTTGTTCCCTTGGATTGCTTACAAAAAAGAAGTTCAAATTTACTTACGGGTAAAAGATTAGTCCAGACTGGAAGTGATACCAACTTCTGAACTTGTTCTCGAATCAGGTCCATTTCCTGCAAATAAAATACAAAAGTTGTAGAAAACATGTTAATTATTTAACAATATTAACAAACTATAAATTAGTAGCAGGAGTAGAAACCGCTGCGGGTGGAACCTGAAATATTACCCCAGGAATACTAACTTATTTTGTGAGTGATTAAATTTTGCGTATTTCACGGCGATTAGAATTCTCGAAAATAAATTGCTGAATATACATATGAACATGATATGCTTCAATTTTGAGGTGACTTATTTTCATGTTTTTCTGCAGAAAGACTTATTAACAGTAATTTAATTTTGCGATCTATATAATCTTACAATTCTACTTTAATTGTGTACAATTTTGCACCAATTTTTTTTCACAATTTCCTATCGTGTCCAAAATATGCAGAAATCTATTGCAGGTGAAAATGATTTACAGTAAACTTAAATACTTGGGCGACTCAAACTTTCAACACAGTCCTGCTAATTTCAAGATAATACATTCCCATGATAATAATTGATAAATAAAACCATAGACTTCCGAAGTAAAACTCTGATAACCAACTTACCAGACTGTTAAAGCAGTGAATGAGGAACATGAGAAGGTGTGTGTGTTCCAGTAGAGATGTATGCTCAGCCAGACAAACATTTAATACCTGGTGGAAAAATTCCTCAAAATTCTCTGGTTTGGCTCTGAAACACTATGGACATCAACAGTATTATAAAATAGATGCCTCTGTCTAAAGCAAATTAAATTATTTTTTTATAATGTCAATGATTCAAATTTATAACATAATAGTAAAGGCAAGCAGATGAATGCCTAGTTAAATGTAGAATTAACATTCTCTGATGAGTAGAAGGAGTATTTTATCATATGTAAACAGTAGTTTCACAGTGTATTTTAGCTGTGCATTAATTTAATAGCTACAATTGATACAAAGTGATTTCAGAAGAGAAAAATCTCAGTCATCATAGAAAAACAGACATTTTGAGGATTAAGACAGAGTCTTAAATAATATCAATTGAGACTGTCTCATTAGTAACCCAGCACAACCCTCTGAAAACTTTTAATATGAACAAGCTTGAATTTGCAGAAAAATTCTATCTAATTTAGCTGAAAAAAAAAGAACTAGAAATCAGTATTGGTCATGGAAATAAAAAGAAACATATTTGGGTGTAACTTCAAGATAAAATTGGCATACCGGTAGATACTATTGCTAAAACAAAGAACTTAATAACAGTAATATAATTAGGATACTACTTACCTCCCATGGTGGAACTCTCTCTCTGAATTTCTCATTCACCATGAGAGCAGTAGAGGTGATATGTGCATTGGTGGACTGTAAAGAATAATTTAATTCAATTAATTATAAGAAAATACACCAAAATAGCTTTGTTATTCCTACCTTTCTGAAAAATTGATTTTAGATAAGTTGTACTGTCAGATAGGAAGAGTGATGACAGTCCACCGGAGCTCTTTGCATGGCGCACTGTCGCTCTTCGCTTGGTGTATTCTTTTCTGATACCCTGACTAATCTGATTACCCTCGAGTCACTCTCTTATGGTGTTGGATTAAACAAGTTTCAATTTATGTACTAATGTTGATAATAATGATCTCACCTTTTCAGGATTGAAGTTTGGCCACAAATAATTCTCCAGGTATTGACTAAAAAATAAACAAGAAAATATAAATATCATTGAAAATGTTCATTCTTTGACTTGCATCAATGACTGTAAAATACTTATATCATGTATATCACATTGTTACCATAAATACTTCACATTCAAATAATATGAACAATTCATTATTCATACGACTATATAGTCAGCATCTATAAAACAATAAGAGCAACCATTTAAACATTTATACTATATATTGTTAGCTCCAACTGCAACAAAAGTTTACATCTAAACTACTGGTATACATGCATGTTTTGGTACATGTTGTATATATATTTACCGTATTCAACCCAATAAGCGCCCAGGGCAATTAAAAAAATCCAAAAATTAACAGGTGCTTATAAGACGAAATTATTGCAAATCTATACAGTTGAGTGTAGTTTTGGTCTTTATTTATGCCTGGACAGTTGAAATTGATGCCTCTAAAAAGGGGATGGGCGTTTATAGGGACATGGGCGCTTATTGGGTCAAATACTGTAATACAATATTCTTACCTGAATTCTAACATCATTGTTCTTCTCACCGAGAATCTAGGATATAAAACAAAACAAAAAATATATCAACATATATTTCCAGGTCTAGGGATTGCTTTGTAACTATGCTTATAGGAAACTAGAAATATGTCTGTATGACATTAAGTGCGCGCTAACTACTTCCTAACCTTAATTTCCAGTATGAAATCATAGATATGCCGCTTAAAGTTTGAATCAAATGAATGCGTTTAGCACTGTGTAATGTCACTGTTGTTAATTTATAGTAGATTATCGCTGACAAGTATATCTTAGTATATGTTTTTGAAAGGTTGGTATCACTAAATCATGGCGAAATCTATTAAACGGTATGAGACACTGACTATCGGTATCGCGTGCGCAGTTGGAATCTGCGCATAGCGGATGTACACAGACTCTATATCCGACAAGAAAAATAATAGTGCAAGCGTTACGCTCGCACTAAAAACAGTTTTTATACAATATTAAAACTTGTTAAAAGTCTTTTGTGTGTGTTTTTTTTTACTCATATCACTTTATAGATTTTTATATGACTCACTGATTCCCTTGAAGTTCTTTTCTGTATATATCTTCCACAATCTGTAACATAAAATCAAATTTGAAAGCCAACTCAACTGTCAAGACCAGAACAATAATTCAGAAATAAGACGGTTTTATACAAAGCAGCAACATATAATTTTAATTTTTTTTAAACATTTTGAACCTTTTCCTGATACATGATGTGTATTTATCTTAGATTACAATGAAACAGTTATAAATATTGCAATTGATTAAGCCAGGGATTTTAAGAAATTAAAGTTTGTACCCTTGGACACACTATTAAGACGTACTTTAGTTTTTTTCTCTCTCAGTACTACTTATACCTGGTACATACCTGTGGGTTGAAATCTTTTCCATTCTTCAAAGCGTCCTGTGACCAATGCTGTCGAGCTAGCTATTAAAAGAGATATATTTTTTTTATTAAACAGTAGATATTACATATAATCATAATGTATTGTACTATTAATTGCATTCTCTGAGATTGAGACTTGTACACATTCACTGTGGTAATTAAGTGTACTTTTGCAATTTGCATGCATTCTTTGCTATATCTGACTAATTACATATAGCAAATTTTGGTAATTATAACCTAAAGGAAATTAATCACACTATTCCCTAAGACTACAAATCTTTATACAGTCATGATTATCAAGGACGTATATGAGAAGGATAAGTCACACTGAGTTTTGGGCAAAGACAGCGCAGGCGCTTTTGTGTTTGTGCACTGACCGTGACGTTGGGCGACGACTGATTTCCTTTGATATCTGCCGCCGCAGCCTTTGATGCCATTTCATGAGCGGTCGTGTTTTTTTAACGAAAGTTTAAGACATTTCTTCTAAATCTTCCGTCTTTAAAGCAAGTTATAAACGTTGTGTAATTTCATTTACTTTACATTGGTGTTTCGTTTGACTCGATAAGACAAGTATTTGTTGAGAAAAACGGTTTTTATTCCCGGTTCATAAGCGTCTCGCGTGGTGTTAAGTAGTGTAAAGAGACAGACACGAATCCTTCTCACTTATAAATCCTTGTGATTATGAATGAGACTGACTTTCACCAAAATAACACTTATATTGTACAAGCCACTTCACTCTTAATGATATATATATAAGAAAGGTCACGTGTAATGTATGTAAATATACGTGACCTATCTTATATATATCTCATAGGAACGAAGCCCTGTGCTTCACCTGTGACATTCTTCTGTTCTTACCTGTGTTATATTATCAACCTGTATTTCCTCTACTGTTAGGGATCCCGTTTTCGGCCCTTTGGCTTTGTGGCCCTTTGGTTGAACTTCTGTAGTACTCATGGCATTGATGTCCTATATTTCTATGATAGTACAAAACCTATTGAAAAGACATAGCTTAGCTTAAACAGCTCAAAGTGTATCTACTGACATCAATTTATAAAGATGAAACAGACTGGACTAAAGCCGGTAACACTGTTTCTGTCTAAATTAAAATAATAGATAGCACCATCTTACAAATCTACTAAGTATGTTGATATAAATTGTTTACTTCTACTGCAATCTTGATAAAATATGTACATAAGCGAAAAAACTTACCTTTTGGTATAAGAATCACATGGCAAAACAAAAAGTCGTTTTGAAGACGAACCGGAAATGCATTATGGAATACTAAATTACTAATACAAAAGCAGTAAACGGATCGTTATTAATCCGGAAAATTAGAATTTGTCATGCAATCAAAGGTTGATGGTGGATATTGGTGTATTATATTATATAATTATTTTTAAGTTGAAATTGCCTGTATCCAAAATTGCAGGTCCGTCATTATTTGTTCCAAATAATCCGAATGCGTCTTCATGTTGACGCGTAGTCGAATGCGCCCGGAATTCAATATGAACGACAGAACAGATTGCAGACGGCTTTAGTCTCTATTTATGATTCCACACGTCCACTGGGACACTCTTGACACCTTTCAGGACATGTGAAGGTTAACGAGGAGGAAAAAAACCTTCATTTCGATGTTTAAAATGAATGACAGAGCCACAGACAATTATACATGTAAGCAACTTGAAGTACTTGTTACAGTTCTGCAGTTATTCTGTGACAGGTGCGCTAGACTGTCCTACCCTTGTGTGATGGGTTTAGACTGTGTCAGTCCTACCCCAGTGTAGTGGGAATAGAAGTGGTTAAAACATTTTATCTAAAAAAGGCGCCATACACGTACAGTACATGTAGAGGTAAAATGTACACGATTACTCAAATTGATGCCTGACCAGGTATAGCTCAATCGGAATAGCCAGGTACGTGGTCTTATACACAGGTTGGATTGTGTTGACATTGGTCATTTGGGACCATGGACAAGAGTTCTTATTAGGGAAGTGGTCTACATACAGCACTATACAGGTTTTACTGTATTAATGCTTGACTGTAAGATTGTTTTATGGCTTGGCTATTCCTATAGTTAGTATATAATTTACCCACAAGTTTGATAAGGATATTTAGTCAAAAGTATTGTATAACCAAATAGTCAAATTCATATAAATTACAGATGTATGAGCTGTATGATGATTAATTCTAGTAATAAAAAAAAATCTGGTGCCAGATATAACTTTAATTAATTACTAGTTTTAAAACCTGAACCAGACGCAACAACTTGCCTCTTATACATTCCGAATTTGCATATTACAGAGTTATCTGCACTTGCGGGTAGATATTGATTGTGACGTCATGTGTTTGCGTTCATAATGTCATACGTTTTGGACCCGCAAGGGAGCGTACTCTGTAATATGCAAAGACGGAATATATATTACTCCAACAATGTTAGAGGTATAGCATGACGAGACACTTTTGATCATTATGTGTCAGTATTACCCATAGAAGTTTCTCAATATTGACGTCTAATATTATTGGATTAATATAAATTAAAACTACATACTGACCTGACACTACATATAATGAATGATCACTTTTGTTTTTTTTTCAGAATCCATTAACCATGCTGTTTTTGTCATTGTGTTAAGATCTTAAACTGGCATTTGGAATCCGTTTCTCTTCAGTCCAAATACATCAAGAATTTCGTCATGGTGTTAAACTATCCTGAGCGTTTCCTTGAAAGCCTTTACTACTTATGGGAGGATGAAGTATTCTGTGACATTCAAATTCATGTTGGAAGCCAAACATTCAAGGCCCATCGTATAGTGTTGTCAGCTGGCTGTGAATACTTTAAGGCCATGTTTGAATGTGGACTGATGGAGCAGAAGGCGGACAGTGTAGAAATCCATGGCATAGATCCGCCTGTGTTTAGGAATCTATTGAATTTTATTTATACAGGTAAAGATAAATATAAAGATCCATCATGTCTCTGATATTGATTTAGTGTAGCATGTACATACATCCATCCTCGATATTCCAGGGGTTACTATCACTGTAGTTATATCCACCCCTGGACTATGTCATAGTAAAACTGGAGGCTCTGTGTTTGACACCAAATAAGTAGGTAGTTTTGATCCTTTGATGTATGTATTAAAAAAAATCGAATACATACACTTTGGTTGACTCTATGGCTTTGAGGTTGCATGGTGTTATATCTTTAAGGAAGTTTCTGCTGGTCTGTGATTGTTCAGTTTTTTTCTCATGAACTGCCTACAGATTCACTATGAGATAGTCTCAAAGTGGATATATAAATGAGAGTGATAGTAACCCCTGGAGTATCGAGAATGACATGTATCTGAGAGAATGTCTTTTGTTCAGAGTTGAGACCTGTTTAATCTGTTTATATCTTTTTTTTTTCATCGTTTGACAGGAAAAGTTGACATCAAAGAAGATAACTGTCAAGATGTCCTTGCAGCAGCTAACATGTTCGGACTACAGGAAATCATTGCCCAATGTTGTGTGTTTCTGAAACAGAAGCTTCACCGTGAAAATTGTCTAGGTAAGTAATTCTGACCGCTTTATCACTTAAACTTCATGATATGCAGCTATTTATAGTACATTAGTGATTCTAATATGTGTCGGGTGTGAAAGGAAACTGTCTAGAGTTATTTGGACAAATTTTTTTCTGGAAACAGCATGCAGATATTCGAAGTACAGTTTGCATGATTTATCAAATTAAACATTAGATCCAAGGTTATAGAACACTTTAAATATAAATCTATTTCAATGATAGTCAAGGCAGAAATATGCAAAATATTTCCTTCAGTCGATTATTATTTTCAATCGAATTTTTCTCACTTTGCAGAGTTACCTCCCTTGTGGGTTAATTGGTATCAATTGTGACAACATTAGTTTGTGAGCGAAATTCACATCGTTTTCATTGAAAAGTGTGACATTACGCATGCAAACACACAATGTCACAATCAATACCTATAAGCAAAGGCAGATAACTCTGTAATATGCAAATACAGAATGCTTAATTTACAGTGTAATTATATATTGCTTTCATACAAGACTTTGATTTGCAATTCCAAATTTTAATACACTGCAGGAATTTATCAGTTTGCTGAAACGCATGCTTGTGAGGAACTGAAGATGGATGCCGAGAAGTTTATAAACAACCACTTTCTGCACCTGTCAAAGGAAGAGGAGTTTTCATGTTTACCTGTGGATTTACTGATCAAGCTATTAAAGAGCGAGTACCTTTGTATAGAAGATGAACACCAAGTCCTGCAGGCAGGACTTAACTGGGTCCTTCATGATCCTAGCAGTCGCAGGAAACATATATTTGATATTTTGCATCAGGTACGGATTCCAATTGTTCAAGAAAAGCAACTCTCCAACATTTTGGATAATTGCAGTGACCTTAGTACAAAAGTTGTCATCCAGAAATTTGTACAAGATTTCCATTTGGAGAGACAGATTTCTTTAAAACTGCATCAAAACAGAATCAAGCCTCACATGTTGAACCCAAGGAAATGTGCGAGGAAGAGTATTTATGTTATTGGTGGTAATAAACAGTCTGACGAATGGAGATGGAGCGACGGTGTTACTGTGCCAACCGTAGAAAAATTTGATACCCTCACCATGGACTGGACAAGCATGAGCGACATGCAGTTTCCAAGGAGTAGTCATGGAGCTGTAGTGTTAAACGGACAGATCTACGTTGTAGGAGGGGAAAATGATTCATTAATCTGTGATAACGTTGAATGTTTTGATCCGGCTAGTAACAAGTGGAGTTCTCTCCCTTGCCTTAACTACCCACGTTGTGGCCTTGGACTATGTGTGGCCAATGAATGTATTTATGCATTTGGAGGATGGGTTGGAGAAGAACTTGGGGACAGTGTGGAGAAATATGATCCAGAGACAAACCAGTGGATTATAGACTGTATAATGCCTACCCCTAGACATGCTATGGGAGTGCTTAAATGTGGAGGTAATTATTTTTTGTATTACATATGGATATCTTTGTGTATGGATATTTCACTTTTGCATTGTGCATATATTTGCACTTGTTGATTCAGGAGGTGGTCTTTATACACAGGTGATCACTAAGACAGGTTTTACTGTATTGAAATGTCAGCATATGGTCTTTATACAGAGGTGGTCACTAAGACAGGTTTTACTGTATTGAGATGTCAGCATGTGGTCTTTATACAGAGGTGATCACTAAGACAGGTTTTACTGTAGTGTGATGGCAGCTGGTGGTCTTAATAAAGAGATGGTCACTAAGACAGGTTTTAATGTATTGAAATGTCAGCAGGTGGTCTTTATATAGGGGTGGTCACTAAGACAGGTTTTACTGTATTGAGATGTCAGCATGTGGTCTTTATACAGAAGTGGTCACTAAGACAGGTTTTACTGTAGTGTGATGTCAGCTGGTGGTCTTAATATAGAGATGGTCACTAAGACAGGTTTTACTGTATGTACTGAAATGTCAGCAGGTGGTCTTTAAAGAGAGGTGGTCACTAAGGCAGGTTTTACTGTAGTGAGATGTCAGTAGGTGGTCTTTATACAGAGGTGGTCACTAAGGCAGGTTTTACTGTTGTGAGATGTCAGCAGATTGTCTTTATACAGAGGTGGTCACTAAGGCAGGTTTTACTGTTGTGAGATGTCAGCAGGTGGTCTTTATACAGAGGTGGTCACTAAGGCAGGTTTTACTATACTTACAAGTTACAACACATTTTTCTGTTACAGGTCTGATATATCTAATAGGAGGGCTGGATGCAGATGAGACTGACCTGACAACTGTTGACAGTTTTAACCCTGTAACTAAAGAATGGCAACAGTTACCTCCCTTAAAGGTCGAGAGGTCACACCTGGGCGTGGCCTCATTAGATGGAGTGTTATATGCAATCGGGGGATTAAACCACTCAGAAGGTGACCTCATGTCTGCAGAGAGATATATTCTTGATTCAGTAAGTATAATCTGGTCCTATTCTATAGTGCAGTTAGGGCCCGATAATGAGCCCCATTCCCAATTGAAAATGGCCTTAATTCTGATTTACAGTTTGTGTGTAGATATAAGATTAATAAACATGACAAGAGGATCATCATATACAAATAATTTCCTTTCAGAATTTATTTAATTACAGCATGCTAATATGACTCCTAATTTCACTTGTACACAAATATGGCGGCGAAAAATAAACCAGTGGGGTTATGAAATACAGGAATTTAGACTCTCCTCCTGGGAGACAATAAAAGGCTTTAAATTAAAATAAGGGAGATTTTCACACACCCAGAAGATATGGCATCTATGATTTTTTCCGCAGTGACTTAAAATTGAAAAGTCAAAATCCCTCGAGCCCATTTTTCAAATAAAGAATATGCCATGCTTGAATTGTATAAAAAAGTATCTTTCTGAATTTCATTTGTTAATAAAGTTTATTGTACAAAAACATGATTTGTGCAATTCTTTTAACATTATGATATCTGCAATGATCCTAACATAGACATTTTTATAACTCTTGCAGTTATCATGATTACATCTGTAAAATGAATAAGATGCTGTTTATTCAGAATATCATTGTAATCCTGTCTCTGTTATCTACAGGATAACTGGGAGGAAATCGCTCCCCTCTCTGACAAGCGGTCAGCTCCCTGTACAGCTACGGTGAACGGTCATCTCTATGTAATCGGTGGACAGAAATGGACAGACCGGTTTTCTAGTTATAGACATTATTGCAGTAATCCAGTTACACTAGATAGTATGGAGTGCTACGACCCAAAGAATAATGTCTGGTCGAAGTTGCCTTATATGCCTATGGACCGCTGTAGAGCTGCGGCTGTTGTGCTTTAGTTATACTGCATTCTCATCCATCAGAGTTACTTCCCTTCATTGGTATAGCGATAGCTTGACAGCCGATGGGTGCCGAGAATGGTTATACTGCAATAGAACTAGTCATTGGATCTGGACATTTCACTGTTCTAGTCAGTCTGCTTCCTCCTGTGGCATTGTAATTCTATAATGTGCCTGTAGCACTGTAAACCAGTGATGGTTTGATATACCATATTGTTGGTACTGCAGTATATACACAAATTATTCAACACTGCCAAAAACTAGTGATGAAAAATACAGTGGACTACCTGGTAGTTATTTTTGTAATGGTAATAGTAAGTGCAATAATACAGAATGTGTTCTAAGCAAGTGCTAATACGTAGTACATACATATTGCAGTCTCCCAAAACACACACAACACACACACACAACATATTGTGTTCATGGTAGACTGTTTAGCCTAATCAACCAACGAATAAGCTTATAGTATTCTTTTTTGCTTCTGGTGTTTGAAATATTTTTTTTAGGTTTTCAGGTAAGTTTTGGTGATTTTGTTTTCATTTTTCCTTAAAATTCTTTATTACTGGTATATAAATGCATCGTTGCAAACCCACGAGTCACCGCATACTGTTTGTGACAAATGACAAAAATGCAGCTAGAAGAACTTTTTGCATATTCTATTTTGTATGATATTGCAGAGTTAGTTATAGCTACTATGGTGAGAAGTACTCAATGTTTGCTGTCCTTGATTTCTTTTCTCATTTAAACATTACATTATAATGATGTAACACTTGGTTTGATTAGTTATAACTTACTATTAACAGCCAGGGTTATATAAGGATATGCCATGTTTAGGTGGTGGAGGAAAGCCGGAGTACCCCGTCAAAAATCACCGACCAGCGGTCAGTACCTAGCAACTGCCCCACATAGGATTCAAAGTCACAACTGGTAGTATCTGCTCACATACGTAATAAATGGCATGTAGATGTATTTATCGTCATATACAAACAAATGAAAACATTGTAAAATTTTAGTGTGTTAAATTTTGGCCCTTCCTTCCAAACAAAAATACGCCAAAGTATGACCACATCCAAAATATCTCAGTCTACGTTACTTCAAGTAGTGGTACATTAAATTATTCGCCTATAGATCTACTCACCACAAGGGTTTCTATCAATATATATAAAATGTGTAAAACAAGTGAAATTGACAAACAGCAAAATGCATTTTATATTATGTAATAGATTTCCAAATTGAACAGCTAATCTTCATGTATTCCTAATTTGCATATTACAGAGTTGTCTGCACTTGCGGGAAGGTATAGATTGTGACGTCATGTGTTTGGGAGCATAATACCTTTCGGAGAAAACGACGTGAATTGTGCTCACAAAATAATGACGTAACAATCGATACCTACCCGCAAGGGAGCTAATTGTGTAATATGCAAAGACGGAATATCTGTGCCTTATCAAATTGCCACATTGTTCAATAGAAGACGGAAATATATTATTATTCTTTGAAAAGTGGTGACGACAGTCTTGCTTTGAAATATGTTTCTAAAACATATCGTTCCATATAAGCTATACATGTGATATTATTTATGATGTGTTATTATATATTTGAGAATTTCAATTATGGTGCAAAATAGAGCTGGTGGCAAATGCATTTTGTAAGATTTGTGTGCTATATTCCTTTGGGGATGCAATAAAGTATTCAGTATTTATCTGTGCTGTACAGTTGTACTTACAACTATATGTATATATATCTCGTATTAACTCATTCACCCCTGAAATTTTATAATGGACTGGTCTAGTCTTTGATTTAGAAGAGTTTAAATGTGTATTCAGGGGTGAGTGAGTTAAAAGGGCAAGTATAGTTTAGTGGAAAAGCATACTGCAGTGGACCCCATAGAGATTCTACTAATGCAATATGAAACCCTATCCCATGCAAAGCTTCAGAGAAGCTGTTTTTATAAAAATAGCTAAAATGACCCCTGTTGGCACCACCCCAACTACCTAGTGGCCAGTCCGACCATTTGTACAAATACATTTTCAATGTTCATATCCCATTCTTAACTTTAGAGAAGAAAATGTTTATTTGGAAATATACAAATTTATCGTTTTTTACCCATCTTCTCATTTGCAAAAATTTTGGAGTCCACACCCCATAAGGATGCTACCTTAATTGGTTAAATTTTGACCAGCGGTTATGAAGAAATTGGTTATTGATGGATGGACGGCACACGCCACGGTATAGCATAAGCTCAAGTAAAGAAATAAATACATGTACATGTAAAAGCACACAAGAGTGACAGCTGGGAGCGTTACAATTGGTATGTGTCTATCCTGTACTATCAGTTTTTATCTAATAACAATGTTTAAAACAAAAATGTTTCATACATCTGATAGGAATTAATTTCTTTTAGATTGCCGAGTGATCATAATCGCCTTCACTGTCACTTTACACACACAACATTATGATTTTCTCGTGACTCGAAGCTGGATATATGAGTAGGGGTACATCTTTTCCAATTTACAGCATGCAAGTGACTTTGTTGTGCGTGCACGAGAGGTGGTGCATGGTAGCGCACACGTATAGGCAGGTGATCAGAAACATTTAAATAATGATCATCGAGCGTTGAACACTCATCCACACAGTCAACTTTTTCGCGATTCAATAAACATATGATCTATGAACAATTCGTTTCTATCTTTTGACATAATAGCTATAATATGTTCGTTCAAATTTTTGCGCGTCGTAAACCTGTGTCTGAATTAAAGGTCTTTCCCTTCCTTCATATGATGACTGATCTTCACTAAAATAAAAGTCTTGTTGTGGTGAATGTAAAAATCTGACGATGCTGTGGTACTGCGAACTACCATCTACACATCGCCTTGATTGTTTGAACTATAATCTACAAAGCGGCTTCATCTACTTTATGCAGTTGCCCTGAAAATGTGATGGATGCGATGTTCCTATTAATTCCAAATGGACACCAATATTGGGAAATTCCATCCTTATTCTATTTAGCGGTTTTGTATTTTAAATTTTCTTTCTTCCTTCATGAACTTGATGTTGGAGTATACATTTTGTATCTTTATATTGAATATTGTTACCATGCAATTCATAAAATTTATTCAAATAAATGACCTTGATGTTCATTCAAGGTTATAGGGGTCAAAAAGGCTAAAATCTTTAAACGACTTTTTCTCAATTACCAAAAGTCCCAGGGTACTGATATTCGGCCATTGGCATGCTGGGATAAAAGGCTACAAAATTTGTTCAAATGAATGACCTTGACCTTCATTCAAGGTCACAGCGGCCAAAAAGGCTAAAATATTTCAACAACTTCTTTTCAATTTAGGCCTGTAGCATGCTGGGATGATGGGCTACAAAGTTTATTTAAATGAATGACCTTGATCTTCGTTTAAGGTCACAGGGGTCGAAAAGGCTAAAATCTTTAAACTACTTCTTGTGAATAACTAAAAGGCCTAGGATCCTGATATTGAGCCTGTGATATGCTGGGATGAAGGGCTACCAACATTTTTCAAATGAATGACCTTGAGCTTCATTTAAGGTCACAGGGGTCAAATAGGCTAAAATCTTTAAATGACTTCTGGAGAATAACTAAGAGGCCTAGAGACCTGATATTGGGCCTGTGACATGCTGCAATGAAAGACTACCAAGTTTGATCAATCAAATGACCTTGACTTTCATTCAAGGTCACAGGGATCAAAATGACGAAAATCTTTAAACAACTTCTTGTGAATAACTAAGATGCCTAGAGACCTGATATTGGGCCTGTGACATGCTGGAATTAAGGGCTACCAAGTTTGTTCAAATGAATGATCTTGATCTTCATTCAAAGTCACAAAGGTAAAAATGGCTAAAATCTTTAAATGACTTCTTGTATATAACTCAGACCCTGGGTGCTGTTAGTCTGTAGCATGCTTGGATAAAGGGCCATCACATTTGTTCAAATGAATGACCTTGACTTTCATTCAAGGTCGCAGGGGGTAAAATTATATGTTAAAATCGTTAAACATACAACTTACTGCGTATTTCAGTTCTACTTTATATTGTATTAACATTCAGATGACCGTTATTAAGGCCCATTGGACCTCTTGTTACTACAAAAAAACGTGTGTTTTGTACCAATTGGAAGAATATCCCCTGCGGATCGTGGTTTCATTTTCAAAGTTGAGAAACAGATTGAATTTCATAAAAATATATTTGAAATATAAAGTTGTATTATGGTGACCGTATTATGGGTAACTAGTGATCACGTGATTGCGTGTTTACTTACAAATATAGTGATTTCTCTGACCTGTCTAGTCATCATCAGGAACATCAAATAATCTTACTTTCATGCTGACGTTGTATCCTACCCCTACTAGGAGTTTAGTACCTGATGAATTGTCTTTTGTGGTTTCCGCTGGTAGTAACAAATTCACTTGCTAAGGGAGAGGCATCATCGATACTCCAGGGGCTACTATCACTGACGTAATATACCAGTAGATGTATAATAGGGGTTACCAAAATCGTCCTGATCCTTAATCCTAAGGATTAAAGGATCAATCAGTAGGATCACTCCTGACATGATCAAATGTATAATAGGGGTTACCTAAATCGTCCTGATCCTTAATCCTAAGGATTAAAGGATCAATCAGTAGGATCACTCCTGACATGATCCTTAAGGAGCAGGATCAGGATCGATTAAGGAACAGAATCGAGGAACATGACGTCAAAGATGAAAATACCTATTACACGTGAATGAATCGAATTTTAGGGTATCCAGTTACGTTCACTAGTCATTGTCTAGATTTACGGCTGAGTGAAATTATTTGCATATCTCAATGAAAAAGAAAATCAATATTAAAAGATAAAATACATCTAACAAACTTTCATAATAAAGAATAGTACTACGTTACCTTATGAAAAATTATAATAATATATTATATTAATATTTCACAGATAATACATTGCACCTTCCTAAGAAATCTGAATGTTATAACCATGAAACATGGTGCAACTAACGAATTATATAATTTACGCGTGATTAGTTTACGATGGATATCACAAATTAATACCACCCGCTAAAATGGTCCAAAGTTTTACAGAATGATGATGGCGTATCTGTATAATTACTACTTTGTCACAGTTGTAAAAATATTACTACACGAGACATGTCGCTATTTTAGAAAAGTTAATTTAAATTATAGTAGTCAATCATCCACATAAGCTTCTGAATTTCTCGTACATGGCGTACTACTCCGCCAAAAATTATGACTAGAAGATACTGTTATAAACATCTGTTTTATGCTAAGTATTACTACATAAATAAAATGCATCTCCGTTGTGTTTACCTTAAATTCTAAGAAAAACTTCTTCTGAAGAAATTGATTCTCGCAAAGCAAGCACATAATTTCCAAAATCCAAATTTTTCTAGTTACACGCATAATTAATATGTCCGTTGTCTGATTCTCACCTAAACCTCCGATACTATCGCGATATTACCAAGCCATCGTTCCACAACAATAACAACACAAATATAAATAAATCGGAAAAACATTAACGAACGATAACATGAAAATCCAGTTAAAATCAGTGGGGATGATATTAGGAGAAAGGCACGAATCTCCCAATGTTACTTAATGAAGTTATTATTACTAATGTCATTACAAATCACAATAACACTAGTATTAATATATATATTTCAATTTTTATTATTAGACTTATGGAAATGATTCAAAATAATTCTGAAATCTTTATGAATTATTTTAAAAATTGTTATAGGCTATTACAATAAGCGAATCGGCGAGCTTAACGTAACGCACAAGTACATACGTATTTAAGGGATATATCCATAATTGCGTTCTATTATTCCCAATATTAAGAATATTAATAGTATCCGAATATCTCAAACTCGTCGATATGCTTATTCCTTGAACTAATTCAGACACAATAGGCGTGCACGCAATTTTTGTTACCTATGTTAAACTTGTATGATTGTTAAGTAACTACTGCTCGGTTTCTAGATAATGTCCTGATACTATTCATTTGTGACGAGCCCATCGCAATAAGTTGTAGCAATGCGACATGATACACAATTAGCGAAAGTTCGAAAAACACCACCATGTCGCATGATGCACACCATCATCTGCTCTTCTTATGTCTCACTGTCGCATGCCTTTGGTTTCCGTTTTTATATTACTATCTATATATCTATTTTTCTTATTTCATTTTATGCCAATGCCGCAAGCAAAAGCTTTGTGCGATAAGCTTGTGCGCATGGCAATTGTTTCGCACCTTTCAGTCCTTTTTTAGCTTTCTATGTTCGTGCTTATGCAATTTTGTCCTCAATGTGTATGCCTTTTAGGCTATATAGCACTATTTCGTCGCACTGTCTTTTCACGTTTCGAAAAACCCTCGTTCACACGCAAGCCAAAAATACAGCCAATTGTTATATGCACATAAAGTCTCGCATTGAGTCTATGCTGTCGCATGCATTTCGCTCCCAGCTATCTCTAGTATTGTGTTGTTTCAAACGAACCACAATAAAGAGCTAGCGTGATTCCGCTCCTAACGGTAGTATACAAAGAGTTGCAAATATATTATATTGTCTAAAGATCTGAAAACATATTATATGACTCAGCAGACTACAGATTGAGTCACAACTCACCCGAAATTCGTTTACACCGCTATCATCAAGTTCCACAACACCCACCACATTCAAATTCCAAGCTCATACACATTTTGAAAAAATTAGATCCTGTATAACATCAATCATAGATTAAAAACTCCAAATAAATATCGCCCTCCCCCTTTCAATATACGTATCCATATATTGTAAATAGCTCTACTTATGATCAAAGTATAAGTCACACTTTCGAGTAGCCATAAATGGTTCCAAGTCAAAAATAAGCAAATTTTGGAAGGTTCAGAGACGAATTGAATATACAGATATGCCCGAATACATTTATATAAAAGTAGTATCATCATACAACAAAATTGAAATGTGTAGATACAAATCCAAACAAGCTATCTCATTATCTCAAGCTACACTGCAGTCACTCATGCATTTTTAATCTTAATTTATAAGAAGTAGAATTAGAAACAGATACGTCTACAACCGAATTCAATGCGTCTTCAGACCGATACGTGAAACCGCCTAAAATGCAAAGTATAAAAATAGTTATTAGTATTTATCTAGTTACACACGGAGATAGTATATCAAGAGGATATTATTACGCACAAAGAAGTAACTTGTTATTTCACAAAGACTCTTTAGAGGTACATCCCGGTTCACTCTTTCATTTTGGTTACTCTCTAATCCGATCGGTAAATACGACTAGCTCCATAGCTACACCACCCATCGCAAACACGTTTTATCATAGGAAATAAGATCTAGCATCTATATTCATTAGGTGTATCACTCTGCGAGCCCTTACCTAATATCGGACTCTAACAGAGAACCTATGGTAAAGAAAAAAACATAGAAATTCTTCTAGAGCTGTAATTTTAATAGATGTTCATTCATCTAGAACTTTTAAATTTTGAATACATATATATGTATATTATATAACGCAGACAAGATCAACATTATCTACGAAATGTACACGAAATATTGGTATCCATGTCTGAGTATACTCACGAAAAGGCCACGTGCAAGTATGACCAATTTATCCATATTCAACAATTTGATTAGGATATCAGGATCAGTAAACTACCAAAGACCACACACCCTTAACTGGCATGTGATCGCTATTTATCTGCATGGTAAATTTATTCAATCATGCTATTATATGAGCTCGCAACAGTTGACATGTCTGTATTCAAGTCTATCGAAAATATTACTTTCATAAAACCTTATAGCGTGATTCCAATGTTTATCTATCAGTTTTGAAAATGTATCTGCAATATATAGAATTAGCGCCGCATTTCTTAACTTACTTAATAATCAAAATTGCATATTCTACACTGGATATGAATGCCTAAATTAGAGATTAATCATTACTTCTTCTAATCAACTGTATTAGATATCAAGCATGCTATCTATATCTGAAGAAAACAAAATTCATTGTACAAAAGATCGTACTCAACAATTCATTCATTATTATTTATCCTTTTTTTTTTTCAGATTTAACAGCAATATACATTTTGCTGCTAAATGTGTAGTATGCTCCATGTTTCAGTTCGTCTATCTTTAGATGTTACAGCGCATACGGAAATCAGTAGCGAACGTCTTCTTATCTAGATTAACCAAGCCAGAGTCTTCTAAGACTGAAATGCGAGTGCGTCGTCTCTCAGAAATTCAATGTGATTATTTCTCAAAAGATAAAACAAATTTACGGGAAATAGTGAATATTATTCACACTATTATGTATATCGAGTTATAATTATTCAAACACACAAAAATATTTCAAAATGCATTCTATATATTCGTTTTCGGAGAGACCAAACATTAAAACATATATCACCTTCTCGTTATACTCTACTTTTGATTCACGACATACTGATTTACGTTTTAATATATCGTAGTTTATGCTCCCCGAAAAATCGTTCATATTACCTTGTTCCTTCTAGCAAGAGACAGCTCTTCATTTTAATGCACGGAATCCATATAGACTGTTACCTACCATGGTCTCTGATCCAGCTGATCTCAACGAGGATGAACACGGCAACTGTTCACCATATTTTCTCGCTCCGAAAGGTTGGTTCGAAATAACTTTGATCTGTCACTAATAAAAATACAATTAGGTGAAGATTTTTCAACGACCGGAGTACTGAGCGAGATTTCTGCGTCATCTAGACACGCATTTTCTTATCGAGGACGATGTTAGGGCATATATGTAAGAGTTTCATGAGATAACAAAGACACGACAACACTAATATACAGAGTATTTCGCTCAGGTTATCACCATCATATAAACGAGCAATCGTCTAATAAGTTTAAAAGTGGCGTACCAGACATCGGAATATATTCATAAATAAGAACAACGATCCCCACTAAAAACACAACTAAATAACTTAGTAAACAAACAGACCAAGCAATCCAACTAGATTAGCTTACTTACTACTCGTTGCATTCGCTGAGGATCTAGAATTAACTAATTTATCTATCTCAACCTCTATCTCTATCTTGTGATTTTATCTCTATAATAGTGAACTGAGTTCTGAGTGATAGAATCTGTCAAATGATGACATCATTGATATAATGCTATAGACATCACGACTTAATCGCAAGATCCGTACCTCATCTCTATACACGACAGTGATGTCAATCGGACATTGGATACATTGACAACACTATTCTTGACCGATAACATAAGAATCTTTACGACTCACAAGCTACGATATTACTTCTCACATTCGAAATGTTCATAGACGAGATATTATTTATGTGGCTACATTAACTGTTTAGTTAGCCGAATACTGTACACGTTATCCCTACATATACAATGGATATACAGTCTGGAATAAACTATAAAATTATGTGAATTTTTAAATAATTTCTATTTGAGTAACTATTAGTGAGGATAAATAGCGTATTAATTACTCCTAGAGCTGAAAAGTTCGCTTGCTACACTAACATGTACCACGATCAGAATTCTCATTGTTTAACCCACCTTACCCCGCTATCGAATGCACTATCTTTATTCACGAATTCTACATAATAATTACGCTCTACACACTTACGTGGAGTACAACCAAGAAGGTCAAAATCAGATTGATTATCACAATTTTGGACCATGACCGTATCTACAATCAACATATCAGAGGTATAATACAATCAACACTAGCAACATACACTATAAGGACACAATTAGAATGCTTAATTGGATCTAATATTATAACATGAATTTAGAGTTCTCAATTTCTCAAAAACCTGCGAAAGATACGTACGTTACCACAACTTCCACTAACACAATCCTACGAGTTCTCTCCGTTTGTTAGATTTTTATAAAGAAAGTGGGGTCTCGTCCGTTTTAACAAGAAAAATACTTTTATTGCGCTATTATGATTCCTAAGTACTTTGCAATTGAACAATGTGTAGTTACCAAATTAAAATAATAATGCTAGATCACACACCAATACCTATAGAACAAAGAGGACCAAATTCTCTCATGGTGGTATATTGCACCACGGTTATCCCATGGGCGATATATGGTACTATGAGAAATATTCACAATATACAATCATCTATCTTTTTCATCAGTTACAAATCATTGATAACTTTTCTCATGTGTGAAAATCGATCTATATATTCTGAATAGAGCGTGGATACATTTACTTTTGCATGAACTAGAGATTTTTCTAACGAGTATCAGTATGAATCACGTCATTATGAATAAATTCTCCTCCTGAATATTTTAATTGTAAAGTTTAAATATAGTTTTGTTCATATGTTACAAACTTCTTTCCTGTATATTACTTACTCACTACGACCAAAGAATTCTCACCCTTTTGCGCATCACTCGACCCAATCACTCATACATGATTATCTAACATGTGGTTGTGATGTGCTATGGCTGTGAATATCACTCTATCTACAAAAATAAATATGACGCATTTATTTACCATTATAACATAGAGATATATATTAAATAAGAGCGATATATTACACGAGAACTGCAATCTCTCCCCACAATCATATATCACCGAACCCATCACTTACTCCTCCTTCCTATTAACTACTGTGACTAACTTAGTTAACTTGTTCCAAGCATTTGAACTCTATATGTCGAATAGAATAACCGATAGTAATGAGGTCAGTTTAAAACTATAATTCGCGTGGATATAGAATACACACCATTCATTACCAAGCATTCATGTTCAAATCTATCATTTATATACATACAAAGGACTACAACCTTAATTTATTCTTTCATGTGTTTTTGTCCCATATATATAGAGACTCTTTGTAGCCATTGTGAAGATACAAACTGTCTGAAATATTATTTCATAGTTACTTTTTATCCGCTAGCCCAATTAATCATAATAACCAACATAAGCCTGAAGACAGAAACAGCCAATAATTAACTTGCATAAAAATAACTCTACAAGTTCGAATGAATTCTATTCCTACGTCAAATCATATTAATACTATCAATACATCACTTTTTTAGAATATTTAATTTAGAATAGCGAGGAGGACAACAAGGTAACATACACAAGACTCACTTAAAACATCGAAACGAATCGAATTTAGATAAGTCTTTTACTAGTTATAATCGTAATAATATAGGAATGTACAAATAGTCTTCATTTATTCTACAATTTTCACTCAAACTGAAGTAGAATCTATAACCGTTTATGTCTGATTTAGTGCAATTGTCCTTCGTAACGTTGAACTTTCGCGACGATCACTATACACACTCCGAATATATCTTTTCAGTTCATCGTATAGTTACTAATACTACATCTACGCAGAAACTTTACGTATATCGTATATTATCTATAAGGAACACATCGCTCCAATGAGTAAACCTGCAGAACACAGACTTTACGCGCAAAGCGATACAAACACTCTCTTCAGCTAAAAATGCGAAAGCAGTACGACAACCCAATCATGATAAACTCGTAATGCATAAATAAAATCTATTAAATTTTGTTTTAGCAAACCGTATCTTACCATCTCGTTGTTTAAAAATGTGAATAAATACTAAAGTTTCAAGAATACTTTATAAGCATACAATTTATATATAACTATCCACCGGGTGAAAGCGACAAAAGTTCTACCCAGTGGAATAAGCATACGCGTCTCGAAATGATCCCGTGTAGAAAAAGAAACGATGAATATTTGAGCTACAGGACCATATAGATAGCATATGTCAAACGTGCGATTAATAATCACGCTATCTGGTACCTTTACTTCTGTAGATTTATTTGCTAATGTAAGTTTACATTATCATTAAGAGAGAATAACTATCCACACACGACAAATCTTTTATGTTGCGATTGTACTGTAACGACATGTTTTATATTCGACACTAGCTATTCTTCATTCTGCACTAAATGCGCCATATAGCACTAGTTCCACAGGACAAATGAAATTTCCGATTTGCTATGTATGTACTTTAACATATGTTTCTGGATTACCACTGGAAAGCTTGTCAGAAACTTCATATACACTTTTTCAGTTGTACATGTTCACCCCCATCTCTCTTTCACTTTTTCCTTGCACTTCCATTCTCTAAACACACTTTTGATTCTGCCTTTCTATTCGTTCTTTTCCACATCTTGATACTTTTGCTCGTTTGTAGGACTCTCGTTTGTATATATTTTGGAATAATCTAGTTTCACTGTTGGGTACATCAATGGCTACATTATTGAAAATCTAAGACACAGATGATGACATTTACATTTCATATAGTGTATATAAAACACATTCTTATTAATCTAAAGGTTTACCTAATTCTACTACGCACTTGTTAATTCCGTAATATGCCCGCACTAACATGCCAATGCTCAAAGTGATTTTAATGCCCTGAACTTCTAACTACGTGCGGATAATGCTACCACGAGCCCCCGTTTACAGGTTCAGTTGACTCGTTATAGTGCTCATCTTCAGGGCTATGAACGCTTTGATATCCTTGAACTCCATGAGACAGTCAAAAACAGGAATGATGTTCCACCTCGTCAGACTCCCGCCACACACCTCCTCCACCTGTTATATCTATAAACGCGAACAGAAATTATTTAAAAACCTACACGCAGTTTAATAATGACAAGCGATTATTTAAAATTACCGATAACCGAGTTCTCACCATAAACCGTATGAAAATTCCTCTTTATGGCAAGAAAATACGAAATATAGAACGATACAAAAGTTAGAAGTGCTTATGAAACACATATATCTAAGGGAAATATAACATAAAAAGAAAGATAAGTTCATATGCCCACAATACAAAATTGTTCCGCTAATCTATAATTCAAATGATCTTCAAAAGCTACAATGATCTGAAAATTGTTTAAAAAATTAAAACTTTTGAAATTGTCTCTCAATCTCTCTAGCATTATATCGATATCAATAACGATAGACTTCCGTGATCTCACTATCTGGCGCTTAATCTTGCTACTGCGTTACAGTATAAAAATGAACAGAGATAATCTATTACGGTTATATATATGACTCCATTCACCCAAACATGTTCATTGCGTGTGCCTGAGCCTAAAAGAAAATCTCACCTGAGACAGTTAGCTATTCAAAGTGGCAGAAATTGACTTGCTGTCTTTTTAGTTTTTTCCCTTCTCGTCCTTCCGATTGAATGTTCTCGAGAAATAATAGAAAGTGTTAAGTCACGTAATATGGGGATCGTCAACAATAATCGATCAGAACACCCCAAACAGTCTAACTTCTAAAAATAACGAGACACTATTTCCGCCCTTCCTCCAGATATGAAAGTGTAGCCCACGAAGATAATGGATTTGTTCACCTGTTTTACTGCCGTAAAAATAGAGTATGAGTGACTATCAGAACTGGCTTCTATGCGCTCTAACGAGTCTTTCATTAATAAAGCATTCGATGGAGCGTTATGTTATTTTACATTCGCTGAGATATTTGTCCTGCATTGATTTTCGGCTACTCGCACAACGATCCAATTACTTCATTAATTTCTACCTCATTATATTACATTCCACAGCTAAGTTACCATTATTTAAAAGCGCAGTACGCCACTTGATTTTAAAACCTCCAATCAAATTAGATGAACAGCACATATTATAAAAATTACATGCTTTATATAAATTGCTATATCGAAGAATCTCTAACTTCATTAAATTATTAATTATAAGGTCTAACTGCCCTAATTATTTGTTAAAAACCTTAGTTAGGAGAAATAATGAGCAAATGTAAATTACAAAATATGAAAGCGATCGGTAAAATGAAAATACCTCCTGTGGAGGCCACATGTTAAAGAGGATGAATATCGCGCAGTTATCCCCAAACCCTTACATCTTTCTAATTCGCTGTATACGCGTGATAAAATCGAATTTTGAACAAAGATTTCAACACTCGTATGTGTACTAGATGAGTCATAGTTTATTTGCATGCTACTATTGTCCAAACCATACTGACTATGTCTTGCATTACCTCGTACGCCTCCAGAAGGGAGGTAAATTCATCAATAATGCCTACCTGCAGGCAGGATTCTGAGGTTTTTCCCATTTATCCATACATCGTTGAATGGGATCACTTCGCAATTCTAGATAAACCAATGTTTCACTCGAGTTATATTAATCCTCCCGTATCCACCTCTCGTCTGAGAATGGAGTCATTGAACAAATAGGAGCTTAAATCCTTTTGCTAGACTATAAACAAAACATCAACGCAGAAAAGACATCTGTCGCGCTCTTTTACGTCATTGTAGCGAGTATCAAGTCGCTGTTGTTCATGTGTTTATACAATGGTTGGCGCTGTAAGTGGTCATATGTATTACGTTACTATATCAATGAACATATCACTGCATGGTACTTATCCTATAGTACGGAGATCATACATCTAATCACCATTAAATTTTACAATTTTTCATGCCTATAGAAAATCCCAGATTGTGTCAAGGTCCTAACCCTAAATAAACATGTTATTGATGATGTCGTTCGATTAACTAAAGACTATAGAGGTGATGATGGAAACTCGAGAACACTCCCTACTCGAACTTTGAAACTGTATATGGTTAAAACGGAAATAGGCAAGAAAATAATATTAGTATCTTACGAGTTAGCTGATGTTATTATTCTAATATATGGCATAACCCTTTTTAAGACCAACCTGACCCTTTCCGAATGAATTATCGTTCGTTAATATTTAAAAAAAAAGTCCTTTCGAATAAAGAACATTCTTTTGTTTTGAGCCAAACTGATATCAAATATTAGTATTAGTGTTGGATTGAATAGCGAAAAGATTTTCGTTTAGGTGATGTTCTAAACGACATTCGAATAATAGCTAGGCTTATTGTATGCAATCTACCTCAAAAAATGAGGCATGGTTTTCTAATTTACATTATCCTTCTGCTTTCTATACGCGTTTTCTGAAGAACAGAAATCGTTAAAAACTCCTCACTGACTGACAATCTTCACATAGTAAGTCCAATTCACTGAACGGCTGTTACATATTGTGCACCGATCTTCAATATCATTATATATACCAATAGTTAACTGAATCTTATAACCACCTCTCAAAACGTAGAACAATCATCTTCACAAACACCGATCAGTGTTTTCAAAGATCTATCTTATCAGTAATATTAAGTATCAATTTTGATTCAAAATTGTGATTAACTAAATCTATAGATGCCAAACTTTTTCCTATCACAATAGTATTGATAAAAATATCTTCATAAGATATTTACTGCACGCAATATATATAAAAAATTTAAACGTTTATCGCAGATCACTATGAACCTGTAAGAAAGAGCGAGAACTTAATCGGCATTTAGCATGGGATTTTTACACATCTATGTGTATTTTTAACATCGATCTCTTCTATTAACCTAAGCGTTACACTTATGTTTATCCAATTGATTGGTTCCCAATGATATTTAATATTCACCTTTCTAACTGATAAGAACACGAATCACCGAAACTCCAGTAGCCGGAGATCGCTATTGGGGTCACAGGAAGAACATTTCGCAATGGTTAGCACTATGTTATCTGAGTAAAACAGACATCCTGCTCTATATGTAAGTAGTTAACACTCAGGTGTAAAGCGACCAGTGTTTTCCTAGGCAGAAAAGCTACCCGAGAGTACGAGTAATCCCCTCGCGTCGAAGTCACCGTCTAAAGAAATTCCTGCGTCGCATCCAGGAGATAGTTATTCAATAGCTACACGGAGGAAGAATCACCCGAGACTAGGATTTATAGGTTAGTTACAATCGTGATTCATCCCTCCTCACCAGAAGAGTTCAACATGGTAGCAATGTTCTTTCACCCATAGGGTTCTCGAGTAGACGCTATCAGTCCACACAGCGGAATATTATTGATCCGTCCTCTGGCCTGACCAGCATCCTGATCCCGATGGGCATCAAGATGTCTTTAACCAGAGTATATTTCTGAAGACACAATAACAAATGGCCACAGAGCACAAGTCAGCCGGTTGAGAGTCAGGTCTCGAGTCACACGATAGAATTTTGATTCGGAAAGGTAATCCTCCACCCGAGTTATAAACTACAAAACACCAGACTTTCGCAGAGAAAGAATCATCTCTGGAGGTAAAACAGATGGGTTCGTCCACAGAAGAAGATCCATCTGAAGTCCCCATTCATCATTGTACATCATTATACGGTATAGACGTCCACTTAGTCACGAGCACCAGCGGATATGTTTCCAGCGGCCCCGGGAAAATACGACAAATAGATTCGTTTCTTCCTTCGGTAAGGAAACTTGTTTTCTTTACTAAATCACGAATAAATGTACTTCTTAAACCGACCAGTGATATATATTGTCAACCGAAATAGTCTCATCATTCTATCATCCTCACGGAGTAAAGAATGTCCTATTTTGAAAATCACAGTGTTCACGAGAACAGGAAAGTAGACCTACACGTCGATACCGCTCCACGTTGAACAACAGCTCCGCCGGGCCCTCTAGAGTTCAAGAGTCTCTTGGGTCAGCTGTTTATGGATCGAAATTACAAAATATAGGATATTAAGGTTTTTTCAAGACTATTCCGTTATGAGTTATCCAGAAACTTATTATTCCGCATAAATCCTTATTAGGATTCAAATTCTGTGCCGAGTACAGATTTTTATCTTCACTATGCTTCCGATATTACTAGATTCAAGATGCGTTTGCTCACTAGTATATAGATGCGTAATATTGTCCCCACTCTTCTATCCTATCACAATATTATATTATGATCTAATACACAGATAGACGAAGGCTTCACTAGATCGTATATACAGGACAAATCCGGATGCCATGCGCATTAGTATCAAATTATAGGATCCAAGATGGTTAGCCCACTAGATCATAGTAATAGGATTTCAAGAAGTGGCGACCTCACTAGATTCGAATTATTAGATCAAAATGCGAGCTCACTAGTATCTGATATTATAGGAATCAAGATGCGAGGCCTCACTTTATCGAAATAACAGGATCCAAGATGCGTAACCAACTAATAGTCATGATTTTATATGTGACTAGATGAGTTTTGAGCTAAGGATTTCGTATATTATCAATATTATAGATTCCTCACAATTTGAGAGAGCTCTGCCAACACTTATGTCACTAGCGATTCTTTTCACATATATGTTCACACATGACGCGAATGCACTAATAGTGAGTCCGACTAATTAATTCTGAATGCAAAGATCAGCACCAGCTGCAACCTCACTATTGTAGTATCTCCATTTATAGATTCCTATATGATGGCGAGGATTCCACTTAAAGCACCGATTTTTACATTTTCTTAGAATAAAGAGAATTTTTCGAGAGTATTAGCGATGACTCACTAGTACTATTATTTTATAAGGATTCAAGATATGCACCGTATAGAAATTCCTTGTCTTTCAACTTAAGTATCGATATTGATAGAGTGCTATAATAGCAACAGATCTCTATCTTTTAACAGTATGAGTAATATTAGATAGATATGAGCTCGAGGGCTTACTTGTACACTGGCATATCTAGATTTATGGATTTCATACCAGTGCGTCCTTAAAAAATTTCTCTCACTTCACAAGATATCTTCAACTATTGAAGATTCAAAGATTGCGACCTACTAGTACGATATTAAGATTCAGATGTCAGCTCACTAGTATCTGTACCGCGCTATTCATTATCGGATTTCTATATCATCAGTCGGAGTTCCTCACTAGTATCGATAGATTTGAGTAGATTCAAGATGCGAGCGCTAACTAAGATCATCAGATATTATAGAGAAGATCCAAAGATGGCGAGGCTTTCTCGCAATCAATATATAATAGACGCTTGATCAAAGCATAGTGTCACCAAACTCAACTAAGTACTAAAATATTGATTGTCGCATATCGTCTACTCTTTCGAGATTCTCAAGATTATCTTGCGAGCTCTCACTGATGCTAGAGAATTTCGTGATTGCTTTATCATATATATCCTCATGCCCCGTCACTAATAATCTGCTGAACTTTCAATATATTGCCCAATGTGATAAACACGATATTTTTGAACAAAAATTAACGTTCCATCATATCATCGTATCAAACCTCGAGAGACATAATTCATTCTCCTCAACATTCATGAGTTTCTCTCCTGGTTTTACCAAAACCTATTTAACTATTAACACCATTGCCACTACTTCTTTTGTAATAATCACTAAACGTTTACTAATCGTGTGTTTGTGAACACTTCTACCTTACCTGCTCTCTACCCTGATCTATTTTTTCCTGAATAATGCTTATGAGTCTTTCTTGAAGGTTTTGCCCTAATAATATCTTAGTTGCGAACGCCAGTGTTAAAAACTCTAAACAAACAAATAAGCAAGTATCAATATCGATCTCAGATGCGAGCTTCACTTCGAGTATGCTGGATGATATAAGTATTATTTCAAAAAAGAAGGCACACTGTTATCCTTCACTATATCGCAACCGCTTTGTAATTCTATGACTCTTTCTGCACATGATGACAGCTTGCTCGTAGGGCGTCTTCAACGTATCAGTATATTGGTGATTTAGATCACAGGAGTTCTTTAAGACTCACATAGTATCGAATTGATTCATTCACGATTTCAATTCAGATGCGAGTTGTCCGCTCATTTACGCTATCGATATTCATTATAGATTGACCCTTCTAAGTTATTGGCTCAGCACACTTATCATTAATTTTTTATAGATTTCAACAGGCGAGAGAATTGTCCTATTCCACATCTCATCAGATTTTATTCTATAGATCAACGTGAAGAGTTGAGTTAAAATATCTTTTTCATTCTCGGTAATAATTTTAACGTTTACCCATCGTATAGTTGGATAGCTAGCTAAGTAACACTCTCTCTTATCTGAAAAACGTGAGTTTTATCTTTTCAGTTAATATAATAATCTTGCTTGTCGAAAAGAGATGTCATGTCTTAAAACTTTCACTGATGATCACGGATCTTCATCTAGTCCTAATTTCATCGTCAGTACCACATTTGACAGTCGTATCTTCTGACATATCCACTATTCTATGGAGACAACTCATTTACGGCAGTAAAAACATATGAATTTCATTATCCGCATTATGTTTTTTGTCACTACCATTAAACTGCATAGGTTATCACACACAATAAACGGAAGGTATACTAACAGAAGTTTACAAATGAAGCAACCAACTAATATATGATTCTGAATTCAAGAGAGTACAAGTTTCATGATACAATAATTTATACGATAATCTTTATTTGATTGTCCAGTGCCAGATTTCGTTGTTATATCATGTTTTATCTCTTTTAATAATGATCTGAGACACAAGATTTAAATTTTTGTCACCAATGACAGCCATCCATCACTAGATGCAGCTTCCTCTGATTGTAGTTTCAACTTCCTATAGATCTTCTATAGATTCACTTATTGTTGCTGCTCAACTCGGCTTACTTTCATAGACCATTGTTCTTTTTAAAGCATAGGACACTTTTCGGAAGCAAAACTTAAAGCGTTATCTAAAAAAACGTTAATAGCATTATAAAAATAATATATCGCTATGGCAATGACTTGGGATAGTTACACCAAGACTCATACTTAACAATGTATAAACATATTTTCCCAGTGATGTCTAAAAATATTATTATTTCATGACATTATAGCAATGGAGAGTATCTAATATTCGCAATGTTTCAGTCCGTCTGGCGCAGATGATAGTCTAACAAAATATAAAACTCCAGGCTGCTTATTCTTATACAGTCCCACGAGTGTGGAAAACGATAAATACGTAACCCGACCCACAAGTACTGTTTACCACTACTGAATACTATTCTGTTTTGTTTGAGAAATTAATTGTTCAATTGGCGCATGAGTATCCTATAGATTAACACTGTAATTTTTTATAACTTTCCATGATCAATAAAATAATGCGATCCTGTTCATGTCGAGCGATACACCAGTCACATTATACTACAGAATTAAATGCTCCTTCTCACATACGAAGAATCTTGTTCGTAGTATGGCCATTGAAGTAAGAGCATTGTATAACGAGACGTACTATATTACTTCACGCTTCTTACTTATTACGCCAACTGGTGAGGTCATCAAAACACATGAGAATAATTATACGTATATTTTCGGCCACCATATATGAGGCGAAAGCAAGTATTACACTATACACCTAATGCATAGGTTGAAATGCGAATCCTTGCGTCGAAATGATAGACGAGAATATGAAAAATTCCACTACACAATACACTAGATCGTTACAAAAAAATATGGGATTGAGATTATTAGAGAGATTATCACATCATGCGTTCTTACCTTAACGTTCCCATATAGTCTCACTTTTTATTGTCAAATTCCTCATCGTCCTAGTTAATATTACATATAATTTTTGAAAGACTATTGCAAAGAATTAATCGAGATCTATATTTAGTGCAAGAATTTCAATATAACTAATCTCGAGTATATGAGTAAAGTCTCGCATGAATAATGCAACACTTGTACACCCCTTGGGTAACCTCTTGAGTATATAATCTTATTGTAATTGCTGAGCAGTATGAATCTTTATGGAAGATAATAGTGACCGTGGTTTAGAACCCATAACTACTGTCATTGATGATTGCTCGCAACTGCGACTTTCCGGTGATGAATTCACGACGATTAATCAGCGCTTTTTTGCTAATTATACAAGTGCAACTAATTAGCAGTCACCCTCACATCAACCTGTTATAACAGTACTATCACGTATATGAATCAATTGATCATTACGTACAATTATTTTAAGTCATTCACAAAACTATGGCAATGCTGACCTTTTCACTGCATTTTTCTGATTCATATTTTACATCACAAATTCTAGACGTTGTTTCCATCAAATCGCTGCGGCACTTGAGCGTCCCTCGACAACCTCCTGTCCATTACCTTTCCATGCCTTTTTCTGCGCGTTTTTGTTGCAGTTACGTTGGTATACAGGAGTCGGCGGTTGAAACCGTATGACTTGTTAAACTTACACCGGGTCGTGATTTGGAAAAGGCGGATCAATGTAAGGAAGCTATTATGTACTTGATACAGATGGATTAGTTTGATAATATAATATTATATTGATTTAATGTGATTTAAAACATGGTACTACCGAAGGACACAAAGATTTCCGTAACAATGACGTTGTTACGTGTATTCCAGATGAGGGGTTGTTAAAAGGAAATCCAATAGTTCAGATCCTATAAAAAAATACTCTTTCGCAGCTAGACAATCACATCACTTATATCTGAATTTCACCGTTATATTTCTAGTGTACAGCAAAACAAAACAAGTTTCTCACCAAGAAGGGTCAGACAGTCATGCAGAACCCTATAAAGCCGTTTATAATCGATCTTTCTCATCTCTCAATCGTACTCTTCAAAAAACATCACATAGAGATTACGCTATACTTCAAACAAATAGAGAATGTTCGAATACGAAAAAGCACAGACATTGTAGAGATATTTCCCATAGAGCGAAATTAATAGATTAGGTATAGATAGTATACATATACAATGAATCGCGACAGGCCATTCGAAGACGAGCAGATGTACGAGCATCTATATTCTGGTGAGCCGATATCCTTTACGTGCCCCGAGTCGACCCCTAGGTCAGACAAAATAAGACATACTAGAATAGTAAACTCTAGACTCTTCTTCACAAACATTATCGGATCAAAAATTCCGAATAAGGAGAGGACGGACTAGTTATAATCTACTTCCCGTACGTATGAAATACGAAACTATTCATAGATTATGACTCGCGGGCCATCGCTAAGCTTACGAGAGAGAAAGGAACTTTGTTTATACTTACTAGTAATCATTTACGAATAAGAATCCCAAGCTTCACTCACATTTCAATACCACAAAAATTAAAACTCACTACTATTATTTTTCGAAACATCATTATAATTTATAACACATCACCCGTCTATGGTAATTCAAACTAATTGAATACAGATAATCAGAAGATCAGTAAAAAAGGACTGTACTAGAATCAAGCACAGACCAGCAACTAATCACAAAAGGTCTTAAGAGCCAAAGGCGATAAGTACAATTATCGTGAGCTGTCGTACGCAAAGTCAGGTTTATTGCCAGTATTAGAAAAAGAATTGTTTAAGTGATAACAATATTCCTGGAGATTATCACATAGACAATAGCTCGCAAAGTCGAGTTTAATACCTACGGTTGAAACAATATACGATCACTAATTGAATCGATATGATAGTAATTATATTAAACAGAGATTGTCAAGTATATATGTTGACCAATAATATCACGAACAGTTAGACAGTTTCAGTCTATTAAACACCTTCAGTAAAAATTGACACAAAAACAACGCTTCGATCATTAGCGATGTGGATTAATCTAGTGAACAAGAAATATATTTACACCACTATAGTCGAGTAGAGTGACGACATCCTTACACCAAAATCAGAATTCTCAGAAAAAGGGGCGACAATACCACCAGAAACGGACAATGGAATTGACACCGATATAGGAGTCATTCTCAACAGAGCTGATAAACACCATCACAGACCATCACGCGAGCATCGTCGTCACGCTGTATAAGAAAGCTCACGCACCAAACTTGGAGATATATTACAAGATTGTTTTTCTTAAAAGTCCCACCCTAGTAGACACATTAAATGACGCTGTAATACTGTATATTTCACATATGAGAAACATAAGTCAGCTACTATGGATTACACATCACAAATGCACTCATGATATAAAACGTTCTGTAACAGGGCGAGGCAGAGACAATTTATTCCTCATGATCAGATTTCTATTCCGACAGAATCTTTTCCTTGCCCCGACGCGTCGCCTCACGGATCTTCCGTTATTCGTTTCGTTGATCAAACATAGCTCACGAATCACGAAATTTGAATTTAGAATGCGGTTAAGTTACAGAACACGCACAAGTGTTATACAAAGGAAACACGTTGTAAGAGAGAAGTCTGATTAAGACCTAATAGTGAGAAAACAAAGTGAGTATCTCACATAACAGAGAGACTTTCTTAATTAGGATAGAATCATAAAATGGAACGCACACACTGAATGATTAAACAGCATTCACAATCATAATAAGGCAGAGTATATCCTGTGAAAAGAAACGTTATTGTAATATCTGAGAGATAAATTCAATTCAGCGTACACGATCACGGTGAGCTCAATATTCATTGGAAGCGCTTTCTCTAAATAAATATATAAATCGTAATGTAATTATGCCAAGAAAGGAAAAGAATTTTATATCAATCATTATTCACAAAAAATGTATTAGTGTTTAATCCAGAATATCATAAGAAGATTTCAGTGACTAGATAATATGATGACCTACTCATTGCAACGTAAAAGTGTGACTAAAGAGTGCAATCATTTCAGACTTGAAATGAGAAGAAGCTAGCATTTGCGAATAAATTGAACTTAGCGCTTAAGTTTATCTTAAGAGAATGCAATAACTTGTTAGAAACGATGTTACAAGTACTTCTACGACTATGCACACTTTAGAGATATTTATGGAATAATCGTATACGATACCCAAGATAAGGTAGCGAATTATAAGAGACGACATAAAGATCTGTAAGCTAGTTAAATGCTAGATTATATGTCTGATTACATGACAACGATAATGCTGCATCGCTTGATCGTTCAGCGACAAGTGCCGGCACGAGTTGTCTTCTTCAACGCGTGCAGAAAACTTGTCCGAGAGACCGATACTTACGAATCTGACCGTGGGAGAGTTTCACGATCGTTCGAACCAAATACGCTCCGACTTTACTGCAGATGCTTCCTGATGGAACTCTGTTCCGCCGAGAGCCGTGCATGGACACCTTACGGTTTAGGTGATCCGCACAGTGCCGGCGACCATGGGCATTCTTCCAAGTGACTTTCTTTCACGGAGCTAGTTCGCGACTATTCTCACGAATTCAGTACTTGGTATCTTTGCCGTGACGTGCGTGATCTCGTAACCGGCCACGGTCTGGGGATATCTTCCGATGTTATCCTACATTCCTATAGTGATCATCACCAAACGGTGACCATTCCCGGGCGTCTGTAGAAAGTCTTTTCACACGTGATTCGCCAGTTTATCTCTACCACATTTGGTGCTGGTACACAGATGAGCTCTACTACTGCTCGTGAGCAATTTTCCCTTCTCACATGCTTGTGTCGTCCGAACATGGAAACTTCCGGTGGCGCGTCTTCGAACGCGGGGACTTCCGGTAGCTTTTCTGAGGAACCTTCTGGTGACTCTTCTCAGAGCATCGAAACTTCCGGTGACGCATCTCCGGCTACTGGAGCTTTCGGTGATTCGTTTCTTTCAGTTAGAAAGGATATTGGAAGTGCAGTTAACAAAGTGAACCATAAGTTTTCCGATCAAAGCAGCGAAAACGGAAATGCGAGAATTAGAGATATTTATCCAAATATCGAGGACAACTTGGATATTTTAACATTTTTTGCTAACACGAAAGATCAGATCTTGAAACATTTAAGTGATACGTGTGTGAAATTAAATGGAATTAAATGGTATATGAATGTGCGAGTGATTCTAGAAAAGGAAGACAGAGAAGGTAATGTAAATCAGACCATGCCTCATTTTTTGAGTAGATCATACATACAGCTACCAGACGATGTCGATTTAGAACATAACCTAAACGATGCATTTCAAAAAATGTTCGGTTCTTTCGAAGAATTCATTCGGAAAGGGTCAGGTTGGGTCTTAAAAAGGGTTATCAAATTAGAAATCCACGTAGCAAATTATTCGCCAGTAGGGGTTCGTCATTCATTCAACTCCAACCACCTTTGCTAGACACAAAGCCATTATAAACATAACCAATGACGACGACAGATGTTTCCTCTGGTCTGTGTTAGCCTACCTCCATCCATCGCCCCTTCTGCCTGAAAGGGTATCAAACTATACAAAGTACGAAAATGATCTAGACATGACCGGTATAGCATACCCTACCCCAGTTTCTCAAATTTCTAAATTCGAGAAGCAAAATAAGATCAGCGTGAATGTATTCGGGTGTGAAGAAAAAGACATATTCCCAATGTACGTCACAAAAATGCGCGAAACGCGATCTCACGTAAATCTTCTGTTTCTGCGAGAAGGCGAAAAGTCGCATTACTGTCTCATTCGTGATCTTAACACTTTTTTGTCGAGAACAAAGAAAACAAAGAACAAGTCACATTTCTGCCACTTTTGCCTTCAAGGATTCACACGACGTGACCTGTTGGAGGAACATATAAAGAATTGTTCGCGCCATGACCCGCAACACGTAGAAATGCCAGACGATGAAAATTGTCAGTTGAAATTTGAAGACTTTAGGAAACAGATGAAAGCTCCTTTCGTCATTTATGCTGATTTCGAGGCGTTCGTGCAACCGATAGATACTTGCGAGCGCGACCTGAACTCCTCGAGTACGACGAAGACTGCTAGATTTGAGCCGTGCGGATTCGGATACCAAGTCGTATGTATGGAAGATAAATACACGAATTCTCCCGTGATTTATAGAGGCAGTGATGTCACAAAAACGTTCCTACAACGACTTTTGGAAGAAGAAAGCAGAATCAAAAGTATTTTAAATCAAGTAGAACCGATGATTCTGACACCTGTAGAGCAGAACACATTCGAAAAAACCAATCAGTGTCACATCTGCGGGAAATATTTCACCGAAAAATCTAAACGGGTGCGTGATCACTGCCATCTCACCGGGAAATTTCGAGGTGCTGCGCACGACTATTGTAATTTAAAGTACAAGTACCCGCAATACGTGCCGGTCGTTGTCCACAATCTCCGCGGATACGATAGTCATTTGATATGTCAAAGTATCGGATTGTTTAAAGATCAAGATATTAACTGTATACCGAACAATGCAGAAAATTACATCTCCTTCAGTTTGGGAAATTTAAGATTCATCGATTCGTTTCAGTTCATGCCTAACAGTCTAGAAACGTTGTCCGGTAATCTAGCAGAAACAAATTTCAGACAGTTTTCCAAAGAGTTTTCAATGGCAGAGAAAAAACTGTTACTTCGTAAAGGTGTTTATCCTTACGAATACATCGATTGCGAAGCCAAGTTCGTAGAGACAGAACTTCCATCTCGAGAACGCTTTTACAGCAATCTTAGCAAATCCCACATCACGGAAGAAGATTACGAGTATGCGCAAAGGGTCTGGCAAGATATGAATATTAAAAGTATAGGTGAATATCACGATCTCTACTTGAAAACAGACGTCTTGCTCCTAGCAGATGTATTCGAAAATTTCAGAACCATGTGTCTAGACTATTATGGTCTAGATGCGGCGCACTTTTATACGGCGCCTGGACTGGCGTGGAGTTCGGCTCTACGCATGACCGGCATTCATCTCGAATTGATCAAGGACACAGATATGTACTTATTTTTCGAATCGGGCATTCGCGGTGGTGTCTCCATGATATCGAATAAGTATGCTCAGGCTAATAACCTACATATACCGGAAACGTACGATCCAGAAAACCGACATCATATATCGTATACACCGATTGTAATAATTTGTACGGTAAAGCCATGTCCGAGCCACTACCTGTAGGAGAATTCGAGTGGATAGATGACGTCACACAATTCGATGTCACCCAGATAAGTGAGAAAGCTCAGCGAGGGTACTTAACTGGAGGTCGATTTAGAATATCCTAATTCGTTACATGACTCACACACCGATTATCCACTCGCCCCCGATAAGAAAAAGGTGTCTGATGACGAATTATCGCCAACTAGTAAACGACTCTGGAGGGAACTACATCCGGATCCTCGGGGTAGAGAGAAGTTACTTCATCGCACTCCTACAGAAAAGCTAATACCGACTCTCGAAAAATAAAACAAAGTATGTCTGTCACTATCGGAATCTTCAACAATATTTGAAATTGGGGATGAAACTCACAAAGATTCACAGAATATTACAATTCAAGCAGACACCCTGGCTTGAGGAGTACATTCGTTTCAACAGCGAAAAAAGAAAATTCGCACATAACGAGTTTGAAAAAGATTTTTTCAAGCTCATGAATAATGCTGTCTTCGGGAAGACAATGGAAAACGTACGCAATCGAGTCGATATAAGGCTAGCACATACGGACGCGAAATTCAAAAAATACGTGGCCCGACCTTCCTTCAAGAGATTTACCATCTTTGATGAGCATTTATCGGCTCTCGAAAATACAAAAGTCAAACTGAAATTAAACAAGCCTGTTTACGTCGGTCAAGCCATCTTAGATCTATCCAAAACGGTCATGTATGAATTCTATTACGGTTACTTGAAATCGACCTATGGCGAAAACTTGAAACTTTTGATGACTGATACAGACTCCTTGCTTTATCACGTGACCTGTGACGATGTATACGCCGACATGTACAGAGATAGAAGTTTGTTTGATCTATCTAATTACCCGTCTGACCACTGCTATCATGATGACTTAAACAAAAAGGTCCCAGGCTATTTCAAGGACGAGACAGGTGGTCAAGTCATAACAGAATTCGTAGGACTTCGAGCTAAAATGTACAGTTACCAATATGCTTCTAAACAACAAGTAGAAATGGAAGATTTCACAATCGTTTGGAACACGTTTCACGAGAAACAAGTCGCCAAAAAGGCATAAAAAAAGCAGCAAGAAAGAAAGACTTACGACACGAAATGTATATAGATTGTCTATCTCGAAACGAGAACAGAATGTGTCAAATGAGCTCGATCAGAAGCAATAGACATCAACTTCACGTGTACAATATTAACAAAATTGGACTCTGTGCCTTCGACGACAAGCGATACGTGCTTCCAAACGGTTGTGATACGCTCGCATTCGGTCATTACAAAATCCAAACAATAGGGATGTGATTTGTATGATTTATTCATTCAGCATTTTTCATGTGGCATGGTTCTGACTTAACAAGAAAAAATGAATGAAAGATAAAAATTATCAAAATGTTTTCTGTATAGATTATCTTTAATTTTTATATTCTAGCATGTTATAGAATTATCAGCATTTATTATAATATATAAATTTTTCAAACTATAATCATTAATCACAAACAAGGTAAACTATGAAATAATTAGAGTATTACGCATATATATTGTAATAAAACGATTGACTTCTCGATCGGAATGAAAGATATAATTATAAGTATAAAAATGTGTATACAATGAAATAAAACGGAATGCATGCGAGAGCGAGAGTTTTGATCAACTGGAAAAATATACAATTGACAAAAAAATAAAATTTTCGAAAGAATCGATGATGTTTCTTCATCACTTTACATACCTCCATATACACCGGAAAAAATAATCCAGCTCGAGAGACATAAACTGTTTATGTATCCAAAGATAATGATCAAATTCTTCCACTTTAAACATAAAAACCAGTCTTTTTTTAACTGTTTCACTTTTATCCTATTTTTCTTTGTGTCATTTTTAGATTATAAAAAATTTACAGTATTCAAAGCTTAAGAAAAAACATAAAACAATCCTCCGCTTCAAGATTAAAACCAGGTCACTTTGCTATAATTCCCATCTCGAGAACTTATTTGTTTTCTAAAGAAAAACGTTTGTTTGCTGTTATTCGGCAAATTCAGATTCATTTTTTTTTATTTCAATGCGTCACACTAGTACATGAATTATTATTATTATTATTATTATTATTTAAGTCCACTACTGGAAAAAGCGATCAATAGTCAAT